>JAPWTK010000836.1:0-145674 GCA_029963805.1 Aromia moschata | reverse complement strand
GTAGTAGTTTGGACTCCTACTCCTGACTACAATACGGTGACGTTAGAGTTCGTTACCCGTATTAAAACTAAATGTAAATATAGACTAATCTATTAAGTCCATAATCACTAAATCTATAAATACTAAATTATTAATCTTTCATAATGACTAGTATGCCACAGACCTTCAAGAGGTGGGGGTCCCTCATAGAAAGAGCGATGAAGTAAATGCCGTAAGATATTTTTACGTTCTTATAATCACGTATTAACCGTTATTACATCCATGTACTGGAGTGGAAGTATTTCTGAAAAAAATATGTACAAAAATATTATGTATGTATATTGTTTTTTCTACATTTTAATTAAAAAGGGCAAGAACTTTACTCCTGTGTTGTTTTACTTACAATTAGTGGATTTTTCTAGGTATTACAGTACCATTTTTTATAGAAGAATGCTTGTAGGTACTCTATCTATTCTGATTAGGGTATATGTATGTACTAGATATGTGACGAATAGTACTTTAGCCGAATAGCCGAATACCGAATATTCGGTTGGATTTCACGCCGAAAATTCGGCCAACCGAATAATTCTTAAAATTAATAAATCGTTATAATTTGCACACTTGGTGACCACGCGAGAATTCTCTACGTGAATCAAGCTCAGACTACGTTCTGAAACTGTTACAAGGAAATAGCCTCATCCTAGTAAAGACATCGATAGTTTTAAACCTAAAAATTATATTGCAATTGAATTAGATGCTTATTTGTCGGGTGAAATATTAAACAAAGATCATTGCCCATTTTCTTGGTAGAAAAAAGCCTTGCTTGAAGTATCTAAAAATGAGCCAGCTTTCATTCATTTCAACCATTCTCAGCTGGAAACGTATACGAGAAAAAAGGAATCGCTTACCACCTGGCAGGGTCGAATATTTGGTATTTTTACATCCCAACCTACCACTCTCTGATTATGAGTACTAATTGTTGACAAGAACAAATTATTATTGTTTTCTTATTTGGTATATTTTTTTCTATAGCTCCCCTATAGTCTGGAACTGTGGCTACGCAGGAACAGTGGCCATTTGTGATACTATATTTTTTTTTATATAAAGAGCAGTGGCTGTCACCCACTGCAGAGGGGTCCAAGTAACATCCTAAGAATATTAACGTGTAGAAGCTCAAGGGAGCTTCAAAGTTTCTTCTTTTTCTGTGAACTGAACTTTAAATTGACCACATGTAGTAAAATACAACGAGCGATGAAAATTGTGCGTAGCGAATAAATACCTACATATCGAAGTTAGCTAATAGTTTAGATATATATGTAAGCTAATATACAAGTAGCTATAGTAATATATATGTAAGCTAATATAATAGCTAATACATGTAAGCGTTTATTGATATAACAATATTTTGATTATATTAAGTAGCTTTTGGAATTACCCATGGGTTATAAAAAAATGTGGTTTCTGGTACAGTAGATTAAAAGTAAGTACAGTGGCCAGTACTTTATCATATTAATAAGGGATGACTACTGTACCACCATTAGAAAGAGGACTATTTAGAATGGCTTTAGCAGGTAAATTAAATTATACTCTTGTTTCTTCCTTAGTTTTTCCATATTATTTGTTAACGTTTAGCCGTTAAACTACTTTGCTGTATACATTTCAGTTGTTTTGTAAATAAATTTAATCTGTATTATTACTATTATTATTTTTGTGATATATTTTTAACATATTATATTTTATTCTAACAAATATCATCCATTTGCATTTTTCCCCTTTTTAGAAACAGTAATGGCCACTGTAGAATAACCTAATGGTCGGTATTTTATCAGGGTAGGTACAGCGGCCACTTTATTTTAAATTTTTGCAACTCCGAAATTTTAGTTAAATTATTATTTTTGCCGTCAGAATGAAAATCTGTAGAGAAGCATGTAGAATTTGTCATCTAGTGCTATCAGGGTCGAGAAAAAAAGGTTAAGTCTAGCTTTTATTACAAATTTTTACAAAACGTGGCCACTGGTCCAGACTTTCCCATTCTTAGTTCTTAGTTTAGCCTTAACTCCTTTTTCATAACACCTTTTTTTATTTTATTTTGAACTTCAGACTTTGAGTTTACTTTACGTTAATAATACGTTAGTATGATATATTTTCACAATAAAATATGGAAAACATGCGAAAAGATAGTTACTTGATAATAATTGATAATTAAATAATTGATCTTTGGAATTCGTACAAAACAAAAATAAAACATGGCATTTATTTAATACTATTTGTCAGTCACAACAGAACACAAAGGAGTTCCTGCTCCATCCTGCAAAACTCCTACTGGTAAGAATAAACCGCACCCTTTTGTCTCTTGAAATAACCGACATACCTTAGAAAAAACGTCGAAAATAGGACACCCTGTACATAATCTACATATGATGGGTTCATAATCTAACATGAATCATAATCTACATATTTATAGGGGAATGTCGTCAGGGTTAGGCCACTGTCTAGGTTGGGCCACGGCTATTTCTCATATATGACACGTGCTGCCTCTGTGTTTATAGCGTGGAATTATTATTCTCGATGACAGAAAACTTTTCAGAGCATTGCTTGTCACGAATATTATCTGTAAAAAAGTTTTGTGCCTTCGTCCTGTTTTCGGTAGTCCGAAAAGTTTTGTAATAACCGTGAAAAACGACTCAAAACTTAGACAAAAACGATGTCACTGGCAAAGTAAGTATATATTTCCATTATGGGGTTAACCACTAACAAGTTCCCAAACGAAAAATTTTATTCCCTAACCGTTTTGCCTGTAGTGTTTAGCGATTGAAAAAAAAACGCTTGTCATCTAGGTTGGGCCACTCGTGTAGTCAGGGTTGGGCAACATAATTTTTTTCCGACAAGTAAAATAACAGTCTTGAGCCAGTTTTTCGCACCGCAGAACATTAAAATAATTCATTACCGCAATAAAAGTAATGTTTTATAAATAAAAAATAAATAAATAATATATAGTTAATATAATGATAAATAATATGAGCAAAATAACAATAATAGAATAAAAATAATAATAATAATAACAATAAAAACTAATAACAAAATAACAATAACAATAAAAATTTTAATTCAAAATTGAATATTGATGCCGATTAATGGAACATCAAAATTATGTAGAATTGAATGAAAAACAATAAAAAGGAACATATTTGTTCATTAAAAGTTATTTTAGTACATATTTCGTCGATATTCACTAGTGGCCCAACTTAGACTGCAATGGCCCAACCTAGACTACTTTTTTTTTCGTTTTGTCAATAACTTTTTTTTTATAACGCTCAACAATTCGCCCTAATTATGTTTCCATGTTCTTCCAGTTTCTTATGACTGTCAAAACATTCAAATAATACGTCAACATTGAGAATATTCGAATATAAACAAAAGATACAGGGCAAATTTAAAAAGTGGCCCAACCCTGACCAAATTCCCTTATGTATGTGAAAACAACATGTATTACGATTCTGTGTTGCGATTCTTTGTATGATGATTCTATATTTTACGATCGAAGATTATCTTTTTTAAAGAGAGTGTAGATGGGAACCCTTTTTTCTCCCTCATGATGAAAAATGTTATATTCCTAAAACTGTAGAGCTGTCACTGGAAGAATTTGTGTTTGGGATCAGGGAAAATATACTCTACTAAACAATAACTTATCAAGAGTTATCTTCTTAATACCTGGCAATACGTTCTCATATTTTTATTAATTGATTTCACATGTCCGTTATTACTTACGTCTAAGGAAAATTGTTCGATCTACAGATAAGATAAACCTTTAGTAAGTAGTGGTAATTAGAGGGCAGAAAAAAAAAGGATGTAAACTTTTAAATGGATTATTGAAAACAAGCTTTTAATATTCCACCGATGAATTAGGTGTACGTGAGAAATGAAATTTGTGATAGTAGCTGACAAGTTTAACCTTTGTGTGCGTAATATAACGAACACTTATCGTACATTAAGAATAGTTTTGCCCGTGAATTGCTCACAACGAACGTAGTACGAGGTAGAACGATCATACCCGAGAGATATATGAGATACCCACAAACAAACAATGACAGACTACACTTATTGAAGTGATTATACTTGACTGACTCGACTGTGTCTATACTTCTCGAAGCGTTCACGGCTGGAGCTATAATAGAAATGAGCACAATTTCTGGTTTTGTCCACCGTGGCCAGGGGCAAAGCCACTTTTAGTACATGTAATAATATGAGTCGGCATTACACACGGTGTGAATGTATATAAAGTAAAGCACAAATGCATTATCCCGCAATAATAAGGCTTCAAAAAATCGACACGTCAACTTTGTTTTATAAAAGGGACATTTTTTAATTAATGTGATGACCAGAGTTGGCGGGTATGTTCCGTAGGACATAGGCGTACGCATCATAATATAATACATGTAATACAAGAAAGTAACTAATAATATAGTAACAAAAGCAATAAATTCATACTTTATAACCATATACAGGGTCTATACCAAAAGTAGTAGGACTGATTTTTTTAAAAAATAATGTATTGAAGATATGTTTACAATTCCTTAATATTCCTCGAAATAACACCCTTGGGCAGCTACACACTTAGAATAATGCTGCTGCCATTCGCCGTACGCCGTCTGGAAGTCAGCTTCGGGGATGATGTTGAGAGCCCTCGTCGATGCTGCTTGAATGTCCTGAATCGAGTCAAACCGATGTCGCTTCAGCTGTCTTTTCATCCGTGGGAATAAAGAAACGTCAGGTGGAGCCAGATCAGGACTTGTAGGCGGGGTGCGGCAACGTGGCAACGCCGAATCGGGCCAACAGTTGCCTCACGACGAGCGCGCCATGGCACGACGCATTGTCGTGATGCAGCATCCAGTTGTCGGAGATGGCTGGTTGGACGCGATACACTCGGTGTCGCAGGCGGGTTAGCACTTGCACGTAAAACTTCGAATTGACAGTTTCCCCAGGGGGAACGAACTCCCTTATGAATTACCCCGCGACGGTCAAAAAACACGATCAACATTGTCTTGATCTTTGATTTGCTCATGCGAGCCTTCTTTGGACGTGGGGGCGTGGGAGTGTGCCATTCCGCAGATTGTCTTTTTGTTTCCGAGTCATATTAGAAAACCCAAGTTTCATAGCCTGTTACCACATTGTCCAAAAAGTTTTCGTCTTTATGCAAAAAGTTCAAAACTTCTTGGGAAAAGCGCACACGCGATTCTTTTTGGTCGGCAGTCAAATTTTCGGCACCATCTTGGCGCACATCTTGCGCATAGCCAAATCCTCGTGAACGATTTGTATGAACAATGCTCAACTCGTCACTAATTGCTTCAATGCTTAAGCGTCAATCATTGTTCAGCAGTTCTCTCACTTTGGCCACATTGGTCGGTTCGTGCCGTCGACGGCCGTCCGGTGCGGTGGTCGTCTTCAACGAGCTCCCTACCTTCTTTAAACAGTTTGTGCCATTCAAAAACACTGGAGCGGCACATTGCAGTATCCCCGTAAGCCTGCTTAACCATTTCTAGGATCTCGGTTGCCGATTTCCCGATTTTGACACAAAACTTTATCGAATATCGCTGCTCGAGGTTTTGACTCAGTTTGTGCTTCGACAACGATCAAAAAAACGTTTCACAATAATCGATGTCTACACTCAACCAAAGCCCGTAGGCGACTGCGGCTGGTGTTCCTCTGTTGCTAAGTGTCCCCTCCATCTCGCCCAGCCAGCCAAACCCCCCTCCATAGCTCCGCTCGCGCTACAGAAAATCAGTCCTACTACTTTTGGTATAGACCCTGTATGTATGTAAAACTTACCCTCTTATTTAGCTATAAAATATATAAAATATATGCTTATATTTTAAGAACGACCGTTCAACATCTACTGATGTAATAAAGGCATAATTAAAACACTTTTTTAATACACTTTCGAACTTATATTTCACTGGCTCATTTATTGCGTCACTTACAGCTTGTAGCAGCGAATTTACTTCGTCCACTATTTGTAGTGACACTGCTAACGACAAATTAGCTCATTTTTGTCATACTCTAATTTTTGTCAATCATGGCGTCATACAAATCTTTATCGTTACTATAAATAGTTTTTAAAGTTGTTTCCACGGACATATCTTGAAATTTGGTCTGGCTCACTTTAACAGCTACAACTTCGACAGGAATAAATTGTAAATTAACAGCTTCTACAGTTACTCGCAAAAGTATTCGTACTTTACAGGGAATTGTAAATAACCACAATTTTCTTTTAATGGGTGTGAGTATAATTAATCATAATATTTTTATTATAAACATACATGTGTAAGTAGTACATAAATTAAACTTGAACTTCATATAATTTACTGTTTAGAAAATAAAAACTAAATTATTCTCTATTGCAAAATCACGGGTCGCAAAAGTATTCGTACTTCAGGATTTTTTGGTGAAATTGGCCAAGTTAGTATTTGGTTGGTCCACATGAAAGTTTACAGAATATTTATTCTGTAAACGTTGGTCCACATTTAGCTGCGATCACAGCCTCCTAGCGTTTAGGCATGCTTGCTACCACTTTTTTGTGTGATATCAGGGTCCATATTTTGCCATACATTTGTAATTGCCTGTTTAAGAGTGTTTTTATCTTTTATTTAACAATTTCGTTACTGTTATTTCATTTCCGACCATAAATGCTCAATTGCATTTAAATTAGGGCTTTAAGGAGGTGTAATTAACTGATGGGGAGTGTTGTATAAAATCCATTGCCTCACTATGTAAGCAGTGTGTTTTGGATCGTTGTCTTGTTGGAACCAATAATTATTTCCTAGATTCAATTTTGCGACAATTATAATAATAATAATACTCACCCTATAATTACTCCGAAGAGTAACCCCTTAGGTCCTCTCAGGGAACTGTGCGGGAAGGAGTGGCTATTATTATTATTTGCCATGGCGCACTGGGAGCGACTTAAGATTATTTCGGTAACGCATTTGCTTAACAGTTCTGAGGAAACCCAGAAAACTCAGAATATTACATTATATTATTAATGGCAAATTTGTTTTTAATAGTTTTAAGTACGTAAATTTAGTCATAATGCCATCAATAAAAACTAAATTCGCCAAACGTCTGCCGTCCGACTGATAAATGTTGAACTTACTCTCATCAGTAAATAAAACTCGTTCCCAAAAGGTGTGATCCTTGCAAATATACTTTTTGGCAAATTTTAATCGTTTTAGACGATTTACTTTACTAATAAAGGGCTTTTTCCTAGATACTCTACCATGCAGATCGTGCCTTTTTAAAACCCGGCGACAGGTATCTGCACTTACTTGCTTTTTAAAACGATTATTAACTAATGCCGCCAATTTTGGGACACTTGTAGAAGGGCATTTTTTATTTCACGCACTAGTGCCTTCTCTTTTCGAGAAGTTAATAGTCTTGGACTTAATAGCCCTAGAGAGTTAATAGCCCTTTCAAGGCATATTGGAAACTATTTGATTTTCGTTATATCTTTTTATAATATATTGTATAGTACTTTTGCTTCTTTTTAACAAGTCACCTATTTCTTTATATGATTTTCCTTCCAAAAGCCACTGTACTGCCATTTGTCTCTCCTGTGCTGTTGTTTCTGATTTACGTCCCATTATAATTAGAGATATCTTAACAGATTCACACAACATACAGTTGTTTACACTCGTCTGTATAACTGAAAACTGTGACTGAAGTCTTAACAACTGGGGTCTCACCGTTATACCTGGGACACTGAGGTTATGCGCAGGACGAATACTTTTGCTGCGTAGATATTGCCATTCTTAAAATTAAATATTTTTTTTATGTAGGTATTTAATGCAATATGAAGCTAAAACTTGATTTATGCATTGCTGATATAGTGTGTTTGTAAATATATTTATTACATGAAATTTTCCTTACAGCTATAAAAATGCTGTTAATTTCTTTACACATCAATTCAGGGTACGAATACTCTTTCAAGTAACTGTATTTGCTGGAAATGTCTCGTGGATATATTATAACCACAGCGGTGTATTTTGTAATGCACTTTTAATCCACTTTAGTAAGTCACTGCGTGCAATTGTATAGATAGTTAGGTAACATTGTGCTATCTTGTAACGGGATCTCTGCAACGTATTTGCTCCAGAACTCACGAAATGGTTGTTTATCGAGTACATTCAGGGGTACATCACAGGCACTTAGCATTAGAAGTAAGTCAAACATAAACTGAGTTCTCAAAGGCATTCCCTCTTTTTAATTTCTATGTTTCACACTATTTATGTGGCGGATTCAATCGCGTTTGTCCCTACACAGCAGTTTTTCCTTACAGACTTTACACGTTTGCACGACTTTTTAAGGCGTTTGCACGTGTGACATTTTATTATTAAGGTAATACGACATAAACACCTAGAACACACACACAGCATCATTATTAAATAATGCTATCTGCCAGATGGTCGGGCGAAACAACTGAAGTCAATGACTCGTTATTCAAAAATAATTACAGTTTGATTAAATACATAAAAAACAACGGCTTGAAATTTATTATGTCAGTAATTTAGTAATTAGTGACCATTAGTGTTTTGCTTGTTAGCGTTAGGATTAACGCTGTGGATATATGATTCCGTATGAAAAGGTCTCAGATATTTTTGAATTTGAAACTTTTATAAGAATAAAGAATAGTTATCTAGGCCTTGTTTGTAGGCAAGGTTTTTATCCATCAGAGGTCAAACAGTTGTATTTTTATTTATTATTTGTGTGAAAATACACCTTCTCCGTTTGAAGATATTACGATGAATATCATATCGACGTGTATAGTATTAATAAATAAATTAATAAAGTTAGCATACGGCAACGCAACACATATGCAAATCGCGTAGCATGTGATGGGGGTCACTTCAATTCGTATTTATTTTAGTAGTTCCGTGATAGCTGGTGCTGGTGTACAACCTTCGTTAAATCTAATGAATGGTGCGATACAATTTTATAAAAAACTACGGCAAATGTGCGGAAAGCTACTAGTTACTTTCGTGTAACTATGATAACTTACACCTATGGTACGTATGTCTTTGTCTTGCCTAACTAGGCCTAAAATGTATTTAACCATCAAGATTTTAAGTGTATTCTGTGTGTCAACATTTTGTACACCCGTTAAGCTCGTGGAACAAGATCTTAATAAATTTACCGTTAATGTATACTTCGGGAAAACCACTAGTGGTGGCTAACTTTTTTAAATACACCGCAAGACGTCTAGTCTCATTTAGGCACACTAGAGGGCAACCTCCTATGTAATGTTATTATATATTCGTGGCTAGAGAAACCGATAAGGTCGTTTGTTGTTGAATGATTTAATTTAAAAATTCCACATATACGAGGTGTGTAAACTAAGTAGTGAGACTCTGAGACAAAACTGCGGAGAAGGATCTTGGAAGGGCGATAGGTTAACAAGTAATGCACCTTCAGTACATGTTCAGTAACAAGTTTGAACTTGTTAGAGTCATTTAATTGTTCCTTGTGACTGTTTTCGTAAACCGTTTTTTTCTAGTGCGTTTTAAAAATTGAGTGACATAATTTTGAAAGACGGTGTTCAGGTTTTGCTTCAGACTTAGACATAGCGCAACGGATACTTTTGCAAAACTTCAACACGCCTATGGAGACAGAGTTTTTTCAAGAGTCCAGGTTTTTCAGTGGTTTAAGGCATTCTCAGAAGGAAAAAGAGAATCTATTGAAGATGAACCACGCAGCGGAAGGCCTTTATCTTTAAGAACCGATGAAAATGTCGATAGAATACGGGATATTGTGCGTTCAGATCGTCGGTTGACGACAAGAATGATCAGGGAAGAGTTAAATTTTAATCACACCACTGTTCATCAGATGTTGATTAACGAATTGGGGATGACAAAAATCTGCGTAAGAATGGTTCCAAAAAACCTTTCGCAGGAACAAAAGGACAGCAGGAGAGAAAGATGTCTTGACTTTTTTAAATCGATTGAAAATGATCCCCATTTTATGGAACGTCATTATTGGTGATGAAACTTAGTTGTTTGAGTATAACCCGGAAACCAAACGCCGAAGCATGAAATCGCTTCATTCACTTCAAGCTCTCCAAGACCCAAAAAATCAAGAATGAGCAAGTCGAAGATCAAATGCATGCCGATTTGCTTTTTTGATAGCCAGGCAATTGTCCACAAAGAGTTTATTCCTCCAGGCCAAACAGTAAATCAACAGTTTCACAGAGAGGTTCTTGAAAAACTTCGAGAAAGGGTCATGCGTGTGAGAGCATATATCAAGAACAACTGGATGCTACATCACGACAATGCGACTTGTCATACAGCAATTTTAGTTAACGAGTTTTTAGCCAGTAAACATGCCTCTGGTTCCTCAGCCTCCTTATTCGCCTGACGTGAGTCCTTGTGACTGTTTTCTCTTTCCGAGATTGAAAAATCACCTCAAGGGACGTCATTTTGGGACCACAGAAAACACTTAAACGGTTGTAACCGACCAGCTGAAGGCTATTTCAGTATATGAGTTCCAGCACTGCTATGAGGAATGGAAGAACTGTCTCCAGCGCAGTGTGGCTTCCTAAGGAAGTTATTTTAAAAGAGACAATACTATAACAATTTTAATTCTATTCGAATAAGAAATAAAAAAAAACTTATCTTTTTCTTATCTTACTTAATTTTACTTAATTTACCTTTACTTAATTTACCTACATTACTTAATTTACCCTCCTCGTATATCATACACTACCAACAGAACTATGTAATGCATTTTATGTGTAGTTAGGTTAAATATTTAATATGTGACTGGCAGTAATACCTTTTTATTGAGGATGTTTACCTGTATATTAATAAATTCATCAACGTTCTGTAGTGCCAGAACTCGTCTGATAAAAAAAATCAATATACTACCTTTAATTTCCTGTTTATAGGAGGAAGTATGAGAAACGTCTATATTATTCAGGATAGAGAAATCATATTGCAGTGAAAACCCGTTTTCAAAGAAATTTAATTGTTTTAACAGAAAGGTATGATTTATTGGTTGCGTTACTAAGATGTCGGATACAATATTTATAAAATTAGTCGACTATTTTACGACTATGGATAAGTATCTATAAAATATCCGAATATGTGTACAAAAACAAATAGTATGGGATGATTTTTAAAAACAATGTATTTCATCGGTACATTTTCATATAATTATAATAGGTAGTGTATTATACCATCACTGTATTCGGGTGAGAAATACTATCGCCATTTTGGTGATTATTTTCCCTTGCTTATTCAATTACATTTTAAGTTTTGAAAAAAAGTTAAAGGCTGATTTATACAGATCATACTAGGGACCTAACGCATTAGCCTCGGCTTCATTTTACATTCTAGATTCATGGCTTTACAAAAAAAATTTTCTACCACTATGACCAAACACATTCTTATAGTACTCATCATGAAGGCATATTACCTAGCTATTCTCACCTAATGCAAAATGCAAAAAAGAAATCATATCTCAATTATAATTAGAGTCCACCAAATGATGTTCATCACAGCGTCGCATTAGCCCATATCTACGTATAATAAATGCACATCGCGGACGTAAGCATCATGGCAGATCGGATCTACTAATCTGGGAAAATTTCGATTTAAGTTTTTTTTTTGAAAATACCACTCAGTGATTTTTTTTGAAAATAATATTTGAAGTTGAATAGTTATGAAAATACGAGTATTTCAATTTCCACCAGCGGCCACTGACCTTCATAAAAATAATTTAATGAAGTGAATATGCTATTGGCAATATTTATTGGCATTTTTCATGATAGTTCAAAGTACTCTCGAGAAATTGAAGAAATCAAAATAATTTTGAAAATTACCGCTTAATGCAATTGATAAAATATAATCTGTGGGGAATTTGGCGACCTTCTCTAATAATTTTTGGTTTGTTGGATTTTAGGTCAGGGAATAAACAATAACTACTTGATTTTTGCCAACGTTTCGGAGATTTATTTCTCCTTCTTCAGGGCTTAATCAGGGAAGAAGGAGAATGTGATAGGTATGTGATGACCCTTTCTGAGATAATCGTAAAAAATGATATTAAAAAACGGATTCGCCAATTTTTATCAATGTTTTCCATCCCATTAAGTACATGGATATAAAGTAAAACAAGTCAACAAATAAGAAGCAGGGGAATAGTTGGATCAGCCCGTTCGCCGAAACATGGGTAAGAGTTTCGAATTGCCCAACACTCCGATCTTGATAACATATTATATATCATTAAAAAGGGTTTTCAAAATGCTGTCGAATGGTACTAGTTCCAAAGTGCGGAAACGCAAGGTTCAAAAGTTACAGCCGTTCAAAGTTGAAAAATGCAATTAATTAACTTAGTCGCAAGTCGCAAGTGTCGTAAGTGTCGCAAGAGTCGCAAGTGTCGCAAGTGTCGCAAGTGTCGCAAGTGTCGCAAGTGTCGCAAGTGTCGCAAGACTCGCAAGTGTCGCAAGAGTCGCAAGTGTCGCAAGTGTCGCAAGTCGCAAGGTTAGGTTAGGTTAGGTTAGGTTAGGATAATTAACTACATTTAATTAATTAGTTAATTAATTGCATTTTTCAACTTTGAACGGCTGTAACTTTTGAACCTTGCGTTTCCGCACATTGGGACTAGTACCATTCGACAGCATTTTGAAAACCCTTTTTAATGATATTTATCTTATCAAGATCAGAATGTTGGGCAATTCGAAAGTCTTGCCGGAACATGCACTTTGATTGAAACCCTTCTCGCAAGAGTGACCGTAGCTTGTGCGCACACGCTCAGTGCGTACGTGCTCAAATTTAAACGCATCTTAACGTTGTGAGCATTCGAGTATACCTGCACCTACAACGAGTTATTGATGATCCCCAGGAGTTGGTGCCTTTCACCTACCACAGTTTAGTTTTTAGCTAGGGAAGCAAATGTCAAGTTGGGATGGAAGCAATATAGAAGGGAAGCTACTGTGCCCACCATGTACATATTTCTCCGTTTTTCCAAAAAAGTCTTCTTAATAACCTCGCTGGTCCTGTTCCTGAGTCTCAATCCACGAATGTACGTAATTAGTCCACCTTTAAAGAATATGTATAATGTAAATAGTATAATCCGTGTATTTGCGAAAATTATTTCAGCAAAGGGCTTGTCAGTCTCAAAGAGCTTGTCGCTATCCTGGGATTCTATATTTTGCATAAAAATAATAAGCATTACCGAATACGGGCTTATTTATACCTTTGTTTTAATGACAGTTGTCCAAGAATACACACAAGATACAGGAAGTAACAAATAAAATATTGGCTGAGTGAAAAAATTCGGCTATTGCGAGTAAAATAGACATGCAAGTAATAAAATAATATAAAAATGAATACATAATGCAGACTTTATTAAGGTCCGGGTCAATGCATACTTTATTAAGATCCGCGTTACAGCGGGGTTCTACTTATATTTATAATAATTAATTAAAGGATAATTATTCAACTATAAAAGACAAAGGGATAAACGAAATAAATGATTATAGCATTTTTTTACAAGCCCATAATCCGACACGGTGCGCTGCAGTGTGCTATTGATTTTCCGAAGCACAATTTCCCGCATACTGTAAATTCTCCCTTCGATGTTCACCGCCAGTTGTCGCCACAGTACACTTAAGTGTCACCCACCATGTGCTTTCCGTAAATACGTTGTTCAAGTAATGTGTTGTTTACTTAAATCATTGTTTAATGTTGTTAACCGTTGTATTGTTACCGCTTTTAAAATATATAACTAATGTTTTGAATGTTAAATGATATAAATGTTGAATTATGTGAATACTTTCTAATAAACTTAAAATAAAATGTAAGTAAAGTATGTTAGATGTCTTAAAAAAATATCTTTGATACATATTTTTTCACTCTACTCTACAGAAGCTTTCTTAGCTGATGTATGATAATGTTCTGCTGTGTAAATTATATCATATTGCAATGAATTTATTCGTTTCCACTTACATGGTCATTTGTTAAATTCATAGTTTATATTTCGAACACTAATTCTGTTGAAATTAAAATATATGAAATTAAAAAGTATCAGATGTATAAAACCCTTAAAAAATTACGCATTGATCATGAAGATGCCACGTCCAGGTTTTCAAAATTTACAGTAGTTTAGAAAACATTCGGACAAAGAAACAGAAAAACGTTATTTTAGAATTTAGAAAATAACTTACAAATGCTGGAGAAAATTGAGAAGGTTTATAAATAAAAAAGTCGAATGGTATTCGACTTCCTGAAAATTGTTATCATTCAGAAGATATAAAAATGTTTTACATACTAGATAGTTGCCGACAAAACGGGTATACTTAAAAGGTACATATTTATATGCTGAGTATCTCTGGTAGTGGGTCTCAATGTCAGTAAATGTTTAGTATACAGTGTGGCCAAATCTAAGAATTAGTATATTCCTGCCATTTTTATTCAATATCCAACTGAACGATTTGTAAATGGAAAATGTAGGGCACAAAAAACTGCATTTGCAAAGGTCGACACATTTGAAATACTCAATGCAATAATTTATTTTTGCTCCACAATTAAGCCTTAAGCCAATTTTAATGAAAAAAATGTTACACAACTTTTTTTTTTTAATAATGAAGTTATTATTGTTAACCGTTTAAATCTAAATAAATAAGGTCCCCTAAATTGTATCTTATCATTTGAAAGTAATCGTTGATCAGTGTTAGATACCATCTTTCAGGTGTCCATTTTTTTTTTAACAACAATGACATTTAATTATTCCCAACTTCTTCTACTGATATAAAAAATCAATTATATCACTAATTTTTCTGTATTTTAATGGAATTTTCTGTATTTTCTGTATTGATGGAAGTACCAAACCATCTTTTTCTCACATATTGCAATTATGTTACGTACGAGTTTATACATATAGACCTTATTATGAGTTTATAATTCAAATTTATGACGAATGTTTTTCAATTTAATCACTTCATTGGCAATTTTTATTTTCAGGTTACCTAGTGCTACACGTTATCAAATGAGGCCATTAACATCTTTGTGTACGATGCAATGATAAGTTTAGGATATTATCGAATTTTACTTCTAACTGTAATCTTTACCTGCATCCTCCTTTCCACTATCTTCCTGAACAGTACTCCATATAAAGCGGATAATCTCATATTATCTTCTACCGAAGATGTTAATTCGCAAGGCTACCCAGGATCCTTTGTACAGCTAGTGCATCCGGAAGCCTCGAACACCAGCTACTGTAACTTCAATTATGGCTTTCCCTACGACTTAAAGTATGAAGTTGCGGACATAGCCTTCGGTCCAGAGCAAGGCAAAAAGAGCCAGTACAGAATACTATATAACGTGGTCGAGGCTAAATTAGATGGAAGTTTGCCCAGGATCACGTATGCTACACATGTTACTGGGGACTTCGTTAATTACATTCTGGAATTAGTTAGGTAAGTAATAAATTCGCTATGATATGTTGTGTCCCCATAGATTGTTCATTCAATAGTTCTGTTTCCTTAAGCAATTAAAGGACAGTTTTCAATGGAACGTCAGTTATCGTTTTTGGTTCTATTATTGTAGCCCCAAAGATCGAATGTCTAACAGCTACACCAGAGATATATATTCCTCCACACCTCCTACACCTCGCCACACCTCCACCTACAATCGAGATAACCTTTACTCCAGTTATGGTGAGACGTTGCACGAATGGACAATGCCCTGTGAATAGTCTTACTGTCAATCTCAATTGGTTTCTACCCAGTATAATTATATTTTTTGTTTTATTCGCTCAGACACCTTCACCCAGTGTGAGATGTGTTTCTGCCTTAATAGGTCGTTTATAGCCAACCGGCTGTCCGATAAGCCAAACCATAGGTGACATGACATGGATATATTATATCACCTGATAATTATAAGTTTAACACAGCCTTGCAGTGGCGGTGCGTGATATTTCAGTTAGCCATATCTTGAAAACGACGCATGGGACCCACTTCACTTTTTAGGTGATGACTATACACCTCTTACAGAAAGGATTTATAGTGAAAAAATCGTCAGCAAAGTTTGCGAAAAAATTTTCAAAAACACTGGAGCACTCCTGGGTTCTCAGTAACGCTCTGTGGGATATTTGCAGTATATTTTTTTTCATAATCTAGAAACAAATATAAGGAGACGTTTTTCGATTTGTTGCAAAATATTTTTTTTCAAAAAGTTCTGGCCATTTTAATTTTAATTTTATAGGAACATTTTGTTTCCCAAAATTATAAAAGGCCTGAGCCTTGTATAATTTAAACAAAGCTAATTAATCATTAACTTAACAAAAAATAATTCAAACTTGGTATATGACTGTGTACACTTTAAACCTAGCAGATTAATAAAATATTAAGGGATGCACAAATCTGCAATAAAATGCATTATTATTGCGTGATTCAAAGTTATAGGCAGACAAAATCTATATTTGGCCTACCACATGTATTAATTTTAACTTTTGAACTATTTTTAACTATTGAAACTTGGCTCTTATGTTTATTATAGAGACTGAATGAACGAATTGACCGAATTTATTATAAAGACTGATAATATAAAAACTTCTCAGTTATGTTTACTTATTAACTTAATTATTAAATTTACTTATTAAATTAAATGGGATGAATCATTAAATGGGATTCTCAGATGATAAAATCATCTGATTGAATTATTATATTGACATATTTCTGGACAAATAATCAGTGTATTGAAAATTAATAATTCCCCATGTTTTAGGTACTGGGATGGCCTTATAAGTGTAGCAGCATTTGTTCCTGATACAGATGTAGCCTTAGTATTGGAACAAATAAACCAATATTGTTATTGTCTTCCAGGAATGTCACGTGTTTCGATACACTTAGTTTATCCTAAGAAACTGCCACCGTCCCGAAAAGATATTTATTTTCCCAAACCGACAGAATGTAAAATTGTTGATTCGTCCAAGCTGTCCACGTACAGGTAGTTTTTCTTTAAATACTTAGATGTTTTTATTACTTTATGATGTTCTAAAGGTACGTTTCCGTAAGGACCCAACGCGTTAGCTGGCATGTCGGCCGACATACCTGTACGTAAAAACGTAAACGAAATGCATTTCATGTAGGGACAGTCAGACGACATATCAATGTCGTATGCAAAAACAAGCCCCACATGTCGAATTGCCGTTCGTTTGTCACTACGTAAACACATTTGATTATTTTTATAAAGTTACTGATAACACAGCCACACAAAAATAAAAAAAAGTTTCTGACCTGGGGGTCTTACTATGTGTACTAGATGTTTTTGAGGTCGCTGAATCCGAATCCGGGGTCAGTTTCATCCCAGCACGTCTGGGTTCGGCCATAACCTCAAAAAACCCTCAAATTTGCTATATCCGTTAAACCACAAACCCTATGGCTCCAAAACCTCATATTCCTATAATACAATAACCAAATGACCCCACAACCTAATAACTCCATAACCACATAACCCCATAACCACATAACCCTATAATCACATAACCCCATAACCCTAAAACCCGATAAAAAAGTTTCTAACGTTCCTCCAGTTCCTAAAAGTTGCTCATAATCCTATAATACAATAACCCAATGCTTGTACATTACGTTGGATTACGGCATGTACATGTACATATACAGTCGGAGTTCTGGCATTCCCAGATTCATTAATTTATTTACAGATTTATTTATTTATAAATTTTTTATGGTGTATATTTGCTTGAGAACTGTAAAATCAGTTTCATTGTGAGAGATTGCGTTACATGATTACAGCATCGAGTTATAGGGTTATGTAATTATGTGACTATGTGGTTATGTGGCTGTGGGGTTATTGGGTTATTGTATTATAGTATCATGAGGATTAAGAGCCATAGGGTTTGTGGTTTTACGGATATAGTGAATTTCAGAGTGTTTTTTGAGGTTATGGCCGAACTCTAACGTGTTGGGATAAAACTGACCCCGGATGCAGATTCAGCGACCCCAAAACATACGGTACACATAGTGAGACCCCCACGTCAGAAACTTTTTTTACCGGGTTTTAGTGTTATGGGGTTATGTGATTATGGGGTTATGTGGTTATGTGGCTATGGGGTTATGGAGTTATTAGGTTGTGGGGTCAGTTGGTTATTGTATTATAGGGTTTTAACGGATATAGTAAATTTGAGGGTGTCTTTTGAGGTTATGGCCGAACCCAGACGTGCTGGAATGAAACTGACCCCGGATTCGGATTCAGCGACCCCAAAAACATGTAGTACATATAGTGAGACCTCCAGGTCAGAAACTTTTTTTTCGAGTTGCTGTGTAATTGTCCCCCTGGAGATACATTATCTCCTTGTTTTATAATAAAAGGCGCCAATAGGTGAAATGACTGTCAAACTCTGTGAAGGATATGTGAACAAAGTTCTCGTATCCACTTTGCAAGCAAAAATCATTCATTAATGAGCTATATGCACCTTTTAAAACGTCTCTCTGATAAAAAACTTATAATGCAGGGACCATCTATTGCGTTTCCGATTTGACTTTTTTTGACTTTGTACCTAGTATCGCATGACTTCCTGTCAATAGTATGAAAGCTGATAAAACCTGTACTACTTCATGGTCTGCCATCTTGAATTTGACCAACTTGTCGGTTGGCAAACAAGTCACCTCGATTCGTCGTTACGAAAATGTACCTACTTGTACGTTTGTAACACTGTTACTAACTGTAATTGATCTTTTTTGGTGCTTAAAACACATTGGCTGAAAAATAATTTATCAATTAATAATAAATTACCAGTTAACCACCATATCCAAATCAATTAATAGTTCTCTTCTACTATCAAAAATTTTGCTATTATAACGTTGGACTAAGAATCAGTTCTTTATTAAAAATATGTAGAATTGGAACGAAGTATCTCGGTGTCTTTTTCACAGATCACAAACCCAATAACCCCATAGTAATTTTTGAGTAAAGTTATAAATAGGTTATATAGGTTATAATATAACACAGCTCCACAAATATTTTTTTTCGTTTGCAGGGGTCTGACTTATATACTATATGTTTTTTGGGTCGCTGAAACCGAATCCGAAGACCAAATTGGGTCCAAATCCGAAGACCAAAAAAAAACCCAATAACCTTATGATTCTAAAACCCCACAACTCAGTAAAAAAGAGACTTATACGCGCTTAAGCAGTGAAAATCGATATGTTTGAAACGGATTTGCCCTTCAATCCCAGTACCACTTAACTTCAAAAACTCGTGATCCTAAAACCCCATAACCTCAAAAAATCCCATACCCTTGTGATTGAAAAACCTCGTGACTCGTAGTCTGCAAAGTTATGGGATTATATAAACCTCAAAATTTGATGTTTTGTGTAATTTGATTTGAAAAGACATAAAGTATTAAAAATACATAAAATTTGTGTAAATTTTACCGTGCGAAAGATAGCACATTACAAACAATTTGTATGATATTTTACACTACTTTTGTGTGTGGTATTATTTTACACTACTTACTAAAACTCAATCAGATTTAGAACCGTATAAGACTATGAAGTTTTCAAGATTATGAAGTTTTAGGATCACGTGATTTTGAGGTTGAGTGGTAGTAAGGTTGAAGGGCACACCCGTTTCAAACATATTGATTTACACTGTTTGAATACATATAAGTCTCTTTTTTACTGATTTATAAGGTTTTTTCAATCACAAGATTATGGGATTTTTGAGGTTATGAGGTTTTAGGATCACGTGGTTTTGAGGTTAAGTGGTACTGGGATTGAAGGGCAAATCCGTTTCAAACATATCGATTTACACTGCTTAAGCGCGTATAAGTTATATTGTTTACTGAGTTATGGGATTTTAGAATCATAAGGTTCTTGGGTTTGTGAGGTTATGGGGTCTAAGGTTATGGAGTTTTGAGATTATATGCTTATGGAATTGATAACATATATATGATTATGGGATTTAGTTTGGGTTTTTATCAAATTATATCATTTTTAGCTTAAATTTCATGGTTTTAGGCCTGTTTTTTGAGGTTAGGAAAAGAACCTGATCTGATGTAGCAATTTGGACTTCGGATTCGGTTTCAGCGACCCAAAAAACATAGTCAGACCCTGCAAACGAAAAAATATTTTTTTTGTGGAGCACTGTATTATATACAGAACTATGGCGTTATAAACTTTGTAACAAATTCAAACGAATTGGACACATAGAGCTACGTGATTATATATTCAGCAGAATTGTAGTTTTTTTTTTGTTTTTATGTTCTGATCCTCAAGGTTCTAGAGTAATTAGGTTTAGAAAAATGGGGTTAAAGTTTGGATTTGACAACCTTTACTTTCAGATCTTCGGTTATGTGGTAATTGAGTTTGAGGTTGTCTGCTAAAAAATCTCCGAAATATGTCGTTTTTGGTGCAACTACCGGGCTACTGTTGGGTTATTAGGTTCGAGAGTATGGGTTTACTAAGTCTTAGGTTTCCTAAATCCCCAAAACTAAAGAGTTATTGGGTTTGGGCCTCTACAATCCTCTCTCTACGATCCTCCGAGATACGTGGTCTATAGTTTCATACGTACAGACTACTGAACTGTTGGGTTATTAGGTTTAAGAGTATGGGGTTATAGAGTTGTGGGATCCACTCTGATTTGAAATCTAAATAGTATCTTATGGCAAAAAGACGCAATTTCTCTTTATGCTTTACTATAATTTTCGATTCAACGTTATAAATGGCAAAAGTGACAGAATTATTGTAATTCATTTACAGAAAATAATTATTGGTATTGATTTTACGACTAATTTTCTTTTCTTTAAAAACAGTCATACAAATTATTATTGTTAGTGTACACATTGTCTTAAAAACACGTATTGCACATTTTGGGAAAAAACATAGACAAGAAATATTTACGTGTATTCGTTGTTCAATGATTATCCCTTTATCATCTCTAATACCTACATGAAGTTAAATAAATAACTAATATATAGTTTTACACAATCTGCTACCTAGATCTTTAAATAATGAAATTATGTTCTATTTTTCCAGAAGTTTCGATGAACAGGTTGTTTATCCTATAAACGTATGCAGAAACGCGGCAAGAACAGCAGCACTAACTGAAAACGTGTTAGTGTCAGATATTCAATTAATCCCCAGCGAAAACCTAGCAAGAAATTTTTGTAAAATGATGGAAATCTACAACTATGCGGAATGCCCTAACAAAGTTTACGTCGTACCTATATTTGAGGTGGAAGTTACAGAAAATATTCCGAGAACTAAAAAACAACTAGTACAATTAGTTAGAGAAGGAAAAGCGATCTATTTCCATAAATTAGTATGTTCACATTGTCAGAGGTTTCCGGGTATAGAATCGTGGATGCTAACTAACCCTGGAAATGTCATTAAGGTAGGTGATAATATAATAATTGTTTAACTAATCACTGAAAAAATGTTCAAGAAGAAAACTACTTACATCCTATACATATAAGTGTCCTATTATTTTAATGCTCATGAAAATCTGTAAAAATACAATATTGAACTTAACATATGAACATATGATTAAATAATTCACTATCATCCATAATAATTCACTACTTTTTAGCCCATGTTAGTGACGCGGAGGGAAGTACCTTATAACAGATGGGAACCCATTTTTATAGGAACCAAAGATGAACCACTCTATAACGAAAATATGTCTTGGGAAGGGTTACAAGATAAAATGTTACAGGTATATATAGTTTTTTCCTAGTGTATTCACTTTTTTTTATTTATCCAGGTTTATTTTTTAATGTTTATTGTTGTTAGTTAATTTCGTTCTTCTTAGCGTGACTAAAAAAATTGAATTCGATTAGGTACTTAATAGTGAATTTTATTTTTGTAAAAATATGTACAGGATGTTTCACTATTTACTTCCCCAATATCTCGATAATTTGAATTTTCTTAATACTAAAACTGATCAAGTACATCCAGTATTTGATCCGTTTACATTTACGTCTCTGAAATGACTGTACAATCTTTAACCAAACATTCCTCTCCATTTTGTAGCACTTCGGGTGTTTTTGTCGAATTTCTTATCGATCCTTTCCTTTAAGTACTGGGATATTATCTGGTCGATTAATGTAAATATTCGTTTTTAAATATCCCCAGAAAAAGAATTGTACTGGAGTATTGTACTGGCCTCTCCATCCAATCCATCTATTTGGGAAGTAATATGTGTTTACATTTCTAGGGCTAGGGTTTAAAAAAGTTAGGGATGATGACCGTCACTCATAGATGGTTCACCCTGTATATTAATTATTACATGAAAATACAGTAAATTAAAATAAAATATCAACCTGTCTCGGGAAATTACGTTAAAATTGTTTGTCTAGCTTATAACTAATTTATGCTTGACATTAAGCTGAATTTACACGTGTGAAGTAGCTCAAGCAAGTTGCTAGTAGTTGAGCAAGTTACTAAATCAAGTAGCTAAAATTTAAGTCCGTTTGTTTAGTGAGCGTCTACATTTTATAGTGCCTATTCTTGGTTAGTTGTTGATTAGTGCTGATTTTAAATATGACTGGAAAAGTTATGCTAGTAGCAATGCGGAATTGTGTATTGAATATATGTATGTGGTGAATTATTAGAAATAATTGCAGCAGAAATGAACAGAAACAAAAACAAGCGTTGTTAGGTACGAAAATGGCTGAGACGGAGAGCAATATATGGTGCTTCATCTACTTTGTTAAGAGAATTAGCAGAATATAGAAAATGGCTGAGAATGTCCAAAGAACAGTTTGAATTATTGCTTGCTCAAATTGCTCCTCAAATTTCGAAAAAGAACACTGTAATGACATCGGCTATTCCAGCTAGAATAAAATTGGAAATCACATTGTCCTATTTGGCCACAGAAAGTTGTTCTAGAACGTTGCAGAGGTTATTTCGTGTGTCAAGAGCTGCAATCTCCAAAATTGTACTCGAGGTGTGTGATGCTATTTATGAAAGTCTCAAAGAATATATAAATGTATGTATGTATTGTTTAAATTATTTTATTGCGAAAAAAAAAAATCTCCGCACTCTGTACTAATGAACCTGACTAACTGACCTGTCTACACTCGTTTAGTCGGCGTTTTAGTTGCTGGAATGCAGGGGTGGGAGAGGCTACTTGCTCAAGTAAATAGAAATTGTTTCTATTTAGTTGACTAAGCAGTTTACTAAATTAATTACTTGCGCAAGTACTAAATCAAGTTGTTTACACCATACAAGTAACTAAATTTAGTTACTTGATTTAGTAACTTGCTTTAGCTACTTGACACGTGTAAATTCAGCTTTATGGACGCTGTGTATGTAGGTAGGTTAAGGTAGATAGAACACACACTATATTATGTACATAATCATGTATATATGTGGGGAATTTGGCGACCTTCTTGTTTATTAGTTTTTGGTTCGTTGGATTTTAGGTCCGGGAATAAACAACAACTATCTGTTTTTTGCCAACGTTTCGGAGATTAATTTCCTCTTCTTCGGCTTAATCAATGTTGTTATTATTGTCATATAAGGTGGTAAGTTACGAACATTGGCAATTCTATCTACATAAATTACTATTACACTATACTACTAAATGTATACATAAAATGTAATGGCGGCACTTCACTTGGCGTAGCGTATTCGTATATTTGTTGTATTTGCCCAAAAACGGCGATGTGTAGAGAAGCTATTCGCTATTTTTGCTTTATTTGTACAAATAACGCGAATAGCGCTAACATCAAATACGCGTTTCCGTCCACTTGTCGGTTTTATATTTGCGAATTTATATAAGGCGAATATTTGCGGTAACCGTCCACACTTGGTTCTACCAGCGCCGTGTTCGTCATGGTCTTTTAGTAACATTGTGCTTATGTAGATTTAACATGTATTGGTAATAAGAAGCATTCAGGTAATAAGCTGCTGTCGCTGTCAACACGTCCGTCACTGTATTCACTGGTTCTGAATATTCAAACATATTTGGCAAATTTGAGTATTTTTATATATGTGCGGATGGCGTGTTTGGAATATTTGCGAAAACATCAAATATTTGGACAAATACAGCGATACTCAAACACAAATACGCTACGCCAAGTGAAGTGCCACCATAACAAATATAACAAGACGAAAAGAAAGAACTATCTACAGAACAACACGTTTTAAAAATTACTATAATAATAAAGATTATATTCCCTCAAAACATTTAGTGAAATACGAGTACCTAGTTCTTTGTTTTTGTCTTGTTACTTTTGTGACATATGTATATAGATAGAACTGTCAATGTTCGTAACTCACCAACTTATATGACAGTAATAGTAACATTGATTAAGCATTGAGGAAGGAGAAATAAATCTCCGAAACGTTATTGTTTATTCCCCGACCTAAAATTCAACAAACAAAAAACTAATAAATATGTATATAAATACTTTTGTAATGTGTTTTTAGGATTAAGTATGTACTTTTGCTGCATAATACATATTACATTATTTGTCCTTTATCAATCAGATTAATAATATACTATATTGAAAATTTTTACTCTACTTACTTAAAGTTTATAGATATGATCGATACACTTTAAGTAAAGTGTATCGATAATATTAATCGATAATATAAATTTAAATAAAGTGCTTTAAATACAAAATTGGTCTTAGTGTATATATGCGTGGGTTCTCTGTTGTGTGAGTGTATAAGTGGGTAAATATATTATCATTAATATCATAAGATCAAGAGTTATTAATAGAAGAAATTTTATTTTGGAAACGTCAACATTATCGGTACTCGGAATTACCTATCATTGTTGTCATGTCACAGTGCAGGTCGATAAACAAATGTAAACCACAAACATTACGCTTAAGTTAAATATCGGGAGTTAACTGCCTTCAGAACAATAATAACACAGGTCTACAAAAAAAAGTTCTGTCTTTGCAATCAAACCCATCATTTCCTATGTATTTTGATGCACTGAAACCAATTTTGGCAAAACATTTTTCTACCGCATCAGTTTTTTTCTACACCCTACATATAACCTTCATAAACTCTAATAGAGGAAATTTTTCAAAAACATTTCTTTAACTACTTTGTATGACCTTTATTTTGTTTTTTTGGGTCACTGATCACGAATATGAAGTCAAGAATAAATTTCGACTTAATGACAGCTGTCAAATTTCACCAAAAAGTAAAAAGTTGATATTAAATGCATATTCCTACGTTTTTTAAAGATGCTCATTACTATTTTGTTGTAGAAGTTGTTATATTTATTTTTTCGAAAAATTTCCTCTATTAGAGAATATGAGGGTTATATGGGGGTGTAGAAAAAAAACTGATGCGGTAGAATTTTTTTTTGCCAAATTTGGTTTCAATGCATCAGAATACATAGGAAATGATGGGTCTGATTGCAAAGACAGAACTTTTTTTTTTGTGGACCTGTGTAATCAATAATCACGTGTAGTCATTGCCACTATTCAACACGAAATATTAACAAATTTTCTATTTAAATTCAGCTTGTACTATTTGACACACGTTGTAAAACACCTTAACAATACCACGGCGTAACCATTTGTTTAACAAGCAATCTAGGCAAAGGACATTGGGGATTTGCCTAATCAGTGAGCCTAGGTAGACGATAACTGGTGGATATATATTGTATAGTGGGTGGTATATTTTGTTTTGCAAGGTTTTGAATGAAATTTGGTAACTTTAAAGATGAATAACTTCTTTCATAACTCCTGGTTTATAATGTTTATTTCACTGCAGGTGCTGGAAATGTGCCTTATCGGATATAAGTTTGTTGTCTTGGACGGTGCTTTCCTGGTACATTGGCCGGGTATGAAGAAAACCAAAACTCAAGATGGGGAAACATGGCGATATGAGTTCATTAAACAGAATGAGGAGGAATACGACAGGATAGTGAAGAATTTGTCTATGAGATACACATTAAATCCACAATGCAAATTAAATTGAAAAGTTTTATTGATAGGTTTTGCTTTAGGAATGGATAGCTCGTCCAATGATTATGAAAGTAGAAGATATCGAACATTTAAGAAATTGAATTGAGCACGTATGCGTTTCGTTTGGTTGTGTAAATTACACGCCGTTTCTATCAATGCGAGGAATTGTTAATATTATTTACAATTTTTAAAGCCATTTGTTATGCGTATGTTCTTATCGCATACTTTTAGGTAAAGCAGAAGAATATAATGGAAAATTTAGATTCATGTTTTTAAAAGAGTTATATGTAGTACGAATCTCCTTTCTAGTGGATGTAATGCCTGATTAAATAAGGAAGGTGTTAACAAAGCAACAAATCATATTGTTATATGAAACTCTGTTGGCAAAACTTTTTATATCAGTTTTGTTCCTCCATAGAATCCAGATTTCCTTAAAACTCAAACTACATAGAGTCACAGAGTAAGAGGCAAAAGAGTGGAATAAAATTCGTAATTTTATTATTATATTCAGTATTGTTATCATAATGTATAAAAGTTTCATTTCACTTCTTGATTTTTACGAAATCGCAAGTAAATTGCGTTTTGTGGTCCAGATAATATTTAAAAAAATGTATTATTTATTTCCTGCTTAGCAAATTAGGAGTTACAATTATAAAAATCACGTCAATGACGTCATGACTCACCATCATGGTTTGATGGTGGGGATAATATTTTGAAAATATGTATTCAAATTTTATACTATACTCAAATTATATATTTTAATACTATATTCAAATTTTATTTTGTGGATTTAAGGTGTTTGTAAACATTTTCGAAAACCAATTGTATCAGTAAATTGAATAAAAAAAACTGGACGTTTTCCACGAAACACGTGTTTCGTGGAAAACGTCCAGTTTTTTGTTTCTACGCCGAAGGTTCAAGTACTCACTCCAGGAGTAAAATGAATAATTTTAGTAATAAAACTATTAGCTGATTAATACTATTAAAAAAAGTCACTTGATTGACTGACAAAAGTTATTTTGAAAAACTATTTGCATTCGAAACAATGGATACTGTTTTTAAACTATTATTATAATAGTTGTGATATTCTAATCCATTTGTGCACTATCTGAGTACTAAGTTAAAAGTTTTTCAAAACAAGTACTTATTAACATTAATTCATTTTAGTTCAAAATTAGCACCGTTTTGTAAGTTTTCAATTACAATTTTGAACCAAATTACAACTATTCTCATTCTCATTCGTCCGTTTAGGGTAAAACCGATTTATTATTGTTATTAGACAACAGGGGCGGTGCGTGATATTTCAGTTAGCCATATCTTGAAAACGACGCATGGGACCTACTTCACTTTTTAGGTGATGACTCTAGGTGACCTCTTACAGAAATGATTTATAGTGAAAAAAATCGGCAGCAAAGTTTGCGAAAAAATTTTCAAAAACACTGGAGCACTCCATGGGTTCTCAGTAACGCTCTGTGGGATATTTGCAGTATATTTTTTTTTCATAATATAGAAACAAATATAAGGAGACGTTTTTCGATTTGCTGCAAAATTTTTTTTTTTTCAAAAAGTTATGGCCATTTTAATTTTAATTTTATAGGAACATTTTGTTTCCCAAAATTAAAATGGCCATAAATATTCCACAGAGCGTTATTGAGAACCCAGGGGTGCTCCAGTGTTTTTGAAAATTTTTTCGCAAATTTTGCTGACGATTTTTTCACTATAAATCCTTTCTGTAAGAGGGGTATAGTCATCACCTAAAAAGTGAAGTGGGTCCCATGCGTCGTTTTCAAGTGGCTAACTGAAATATCACGCACCGCCACTGTTAGACAATAAAAAAATGCTTTCTGATTTTTTCATCCAAAAAATAATTTGGGGCAAAAGCCGACCAAATTAACCCACCTTAGGTTTGAAAGAAAAAGAAAAGTGCACTACGTCTTTAATGACGGAATGTCCAAAAAGTTGTCCTGCTGGACGCTCCTTCCATCAAAACAATATTTCAAGCAGAAATAACTGCAATATCCCATTGTGCACAGGAAATGATCAGGAGGTCTTATAGAAATAAGAGAATTCAGACTATCACTGATACCCAAGCTAAAAGCCCTAAAAGCAGTAGAAATATACTCCCAGGTAGATAAAAAACTAGCGGAATCTAACAGTATCACTCTTATTACAAATGGATCAAAGGAAGTTAACATTTCGAAGGGAACTAAAGAACGGGCTTTCTCGCAAAGAAAAGGGCTGATGTTCTACTGATAAGGCCAGAATTCAGCTGTGGTTTGGCCTACCGGACGGCGAGGACTATAATGGACCTATTAAGGTTAAGACAAAAACATACCTCCCACTGGGCGGAAGCATCTAGTTTGAGGCAATCGCGGATGTTCATTGATGAAGCGTCCTGGAATAAAATATAAAATCTAATAAAACTGGGTAGAAACTATAGCTGAGATGAACACTGGGTGAGGGCGCCTGGATGAATAAAACAAAAAATCGGATTAAACTGGGTAGAACCCAATTGACATTTGGATTGACAGTAGGACTAGTCACAGGGCACTGTCCACTCATCTCACCACAATAATTGGGATAAAAGATTATCTCGATCGTAGGAGATGTGAAGAGGAGGAAGATCCCCCCCTTCCATATATTATGCGAAAATGCAGCTTTGATAGCTGCTAGGTTTAGAACTAAATGAACCAACAGACGTTAAATTGAAAACTGTCCTTAAATTTCTTAAGGAAACATGACTAATGGAATAAACAATCTGTGGGGGCACAATAAACATTAGTTAACTACATAGAGCTTACACCTACTCCATATGTATTAATATTAAAAAAAAACTTCGCGCCCTACTAGATCTATAACTATGTATAAAAAAAAAAAACAACCCACTGGAACGAATTCTTCTAAAGGACTTACTAGTTATGGCGAGTTTTGAATGCGGTGTGCTGTGTGAATTATCATTAAAAGGTCACATTAAATATAGTGTACTCCAGTGGCGGTGCGTGATATATCAGTTAGCCATATCTTGAAAACGACGCATGGGACCCACTTCACTTTTTAGGTGATGACTATACACCTTACAGAAAGGATTTATAGTGAAAAAACGTCAGCAAAGTTTGCGAAAAAATTTTCAAAAACACTGGAGCACTCCCTGGGTTCTCAGTAACGCTCTGTGGAATATTTTGCAGTATTTTTTTTATGAATCTATAAACAAATATAAGGAGACGTTTTTAGATTTGTTACAAAATATTTTGTTTCAAAAAGTTATGGACATTTTAATTTTGGGAAACAAAATGTTCCTATTAAATTAAAAATTAAAATGGCCATAACTTTTTGAAAAAAAAAAATATTTTAAAACAAATCGAAAAACGTCTCCTTATATTTGTTTCTAGATTATGAAAAAAAATATACTGCAAATATCCCACAGAGCGTTACTGAGAACCCAGGAGTGCTCCAGTTTTTTTGAAAATTTTTTCGCAAACTTTGCTGACGATTTTTTCACTATAAATCCTTTCTGTAAGAGGCGTATAGTCATCACCTAAAAAGTGAAGTGGGTCCTATGCGTCGTTTTCAAGATATGGCTAACTGAAATATCACGCACCGCCACTGGTGTACTCATCAAGACAGGGTATACTGGTCGATAACACAGGTCTACAAAAAAAAAGTTCTGTCTTTGCGATCAGACCCATCATTTCCTGTGTATTTTGATGCACTGAAACCAAATTTGGCAAAAAAATTTTACCGCATCAATTTTTCTCTCCACCCCCATATAACCCCATAAACTCTTATAGAGGAAATTTTTTTTTAAAAAAATTCGATTTTGATTTTTTTGTGCTGATCACGAATCTGAAGTCAAGAATAAATTTCGACTTAATGACAGCTGTCAACAAGCTGTCAAATTTCACTAAAAAGTAAAAAGTTGATATTAGATGCATATTATTCAGTTTTTTGGGTTGCTGATTACGATTCTGTGGTGAAAAATGATTTTTATATAATTCATTTTTAATTTCAGAATCGTAATCAGCAACCCAAAAAATTTAATAATATGCATTTAATATCAACTTTTTACTTTTTAGTGAAATTTGAGAGCTTGTTGACAGCTGCCATTAAGTCGAAATTTATTATTGACTTCAGATTCGTGATCAGCGACCCAAAAAAACGAAATAAAAAATTATGTTGCAAAATTTCCTCTATCAGAGTTTATGGGGGTTATATGGGGTGGAGAGAAAAAATGATGCGGTAGAAAATTTTGTTTGCCAAATTTGGTTTCAGTGCATCAAAATGCATAGGAAATGATGGGTCTGATCGCAAAGATAGAACTTTTTTTGTAGACCTGTGTAATCACTGTCACACTTATTAAGAGGTTATGGCCAACTTATAAGATTTATTATTACATTTTTGAATAATTTATTTTTGAGTAAAGGATTATTAAAACATACGTGAAAGATCAATGGAGAGAAATGGATGAGTCAATGGAAGATGAATGAATCAATTGACAGAAAATTGTTAATATTTTGATATACTTATGTAACTACCAGGTGTAAGGTATTCATATTTATAGGTAACGGATACACAAAAATAAACTTACGGATAAACCTGATTATAGTAAGTAACCATTAACCATTTTGGTTTCAAATCATCGCCATTATTAATGCCCCTTTAGTAATTATAAAGACGAATTTTTAAAATATATTAGATTTTTATATGACATTATGTTAATAATTCCTAAATTTTTGTAAAATGACAATATGACGTAAGTTTCTCGGACCTCGAAACAATTGTGAAACGGAACTTAACGAGAAAATTTAAAAATTGATTTATTGAAATCGTTACAGTTAGTACACCGATTCAAATTCGAATGGGAAAAATTAAGTCACACATACTTTGGTAATGCCAAACTTAGTTGACGAAACTTACGTCGACAGCGAATGTAAAGTTTCAATGTTCAGTGAAAAATTAGTATCTTCATTGTTTCTGCATATACCGGTGGAACCGGTGCCACTGTATATGTTGGATATCCAAAACAAACTAGTCACGTCAGCTCATTTATTTCATAGCATGGTGCGGCATTGCAGAAACTATAGTTGGAATTAACTTCATATATCTACATAACTCATTATACTTCGTCGTAAAAAAACACACATTTGGAAGGAGAATTTGACTCTCTCACCATCTTTTTTATATGATTTCTAAAATCTTGTTAGACAAAATATAGCCTGCAACATATTTTGACATGTCACACTCGCAAAATTTCTCTCGTGTGGAAAAATTCATAATTTATAGAGGATATTATTCCAATAGACAAAAAAAATATCTTTACAACGTTTTAGAACCTTGACCTATCTGTAAAGCCGTATTGATATCGAAGGAAGCTAATTCAATTGTTAATGAGTTAAGTAGATAGTAATAAGTTCCCATGGCTGGCTTTAAATACATACAGGCGTTTACATTTAGGGTTTGTATATATATATGTCGCAAATTATTTAAAGCATTTGTCAGCCGGTAAAATAGAGACGTAATATATTTTTCGTAGACTTTTAAGACGTTTGCGCTTTATAATATTTTGTACGTATTTAATTTTTTAAGAGAATTTTTCTAATTTATTTATCTTAGATTTACTTGTACATTGTTAGTTTGTGAGGTTCCTGTACAAATTGTAGAAAAAGAATATATTCGATAAACAAGAAAAATATGTTGTTTCACTTGGTTAACGTATTTTCGAGATTTTTTAAAAAGCTGAACTTCAATACTTTATTATACTATGATATATTATATTATTGAACTTTATTATACTATGTATCGTCTTAATGTATACGTACATATTTATTCATTTAAATCATTGTTCAAATCATAATTCAGTTAATTCATAATATAGGCACACAAAGTAAATAAAAAATATCCAAACCACTTATTCTATACGTATTTTTGGGTCGCTGAATCCGAATCCGGGGTTAGTTTTAGAGGGTTAGCTCGTTATCTCTGTCAAAATCCAAAAATAACGCCAAAATTGCACTATCATGAAGGCAAACAGAATTATTACACCATTCAAAATTCATTTCATATATCTTTTTATCTTCAAATCCGAATTAAGAGTTATATCTTGTAACAGAGGCTTTTTATGAAAGTGCGAAAAATGCAAAAAAGTGGCCAAAATCGCAAAAGTGTCCCTTTTTTGTGGGAATAACCTGAAAGTCGGAATTTTTTTTTGACTCCAATAGCTCACTTTTTATTTTTATTTAAGTCAGCATCCTTTTCAGCCATGGTACGCACATTGTTTCATAAAAATGAGCAAACAGTGCAAAAAATATGCAAAACAATGAAAAAAAAAACGCTAAAATATAAGAATAACCTAGGAATAGGATTTTTCTAATGAAATTGCTCATTTTATATGTTTCTTGAATTGTTCAGTTCTTTATGATGGAAAAGAGAATATAAGCGCAAGAGAGTAAAATGGAAAACGTCTGCCATTAGATATCTCTTTTCAAGAGAAAAGAACTCAAAACAAAAGAAAAAGTTACAGCAAAAGGAAAAAATGTGAATGGTGCCAGATTTATTCTGACAAATTGGTTCTAGCTGCAGGATTTTTTTATATATAATGATGTACTTGGTGGCTATGGTCACTATTTTGCATTTTTTTGTTTCATTTTTACAAAACTATATTATTTTGAAGGTTCACAAAAAACCAGATTTAGAATGAACAATCCAAAAAACATATAAAATGAGCTATTTCAGAAAAAAATCCTATTCCCAGGTTATTCTTACAAAAAGCCACATATTAGCCTTTTTCTTTACTGTTTTGCATCCTTTCTTGAAATTTTTGTTTCGAATTTTTATGAGATAAAGTGTGTGCAATGGCTGATTTTGGCAACGAATTTGGCAACCCAAAAAATATAAAAAATGAGCTCTTGAAGTCAAAAAAAATCCGACTCCCAGGTTTTTTCCATAAAAAGCTACACTTTTGCGGTTTTGGTTACTTTTTTCATTTGTTCGCAATTTCATGAAAAAAAAAATGCTTTCTATGGTTCACAATAACTCTTAATTCGGATTCAACGACCAAAAAGACATGTGAAATGAATTTTGAACGATGCGATAATTCTGTTTGCCTTCATGATGGTACAATTTTGGAGTTTTTTTTTTTATTTTGACAGAGATAACGAACCAACCTACCAAACTAACTAACCCCGGATTCGGATTCAGCGACCCAAAATACGAATGGAATAAGTGGTTTGGACTCGGGGTTTGTAACTTTTTTTATTTTGTATGCCTGTGTAATTATTTAAATATTTATTCATTTTGTTAGGTTCTCCAGAACAGCTATATGTTTCATAACATTATACGACCAGACGGATCAAATAGCGGGCATTAAATGCATATATTCCAAAGACCTATTACTGAAATAGAACTACCCCTTCATATATCATACATTCCCCTTTCTATATATAGCTCATGACTCCTAGGGAACCTATTAAAATAGTAAGCTAATTTAAATTTAGGATCGTAAATCTTGTACCGATTGCGCTGTGTAGAAAGTGGAAAGTTCACGTAAACCCCTAAATTAACTGGATCTGTAAGTGAATACCGCGGTTCGCGGTTCATAAAGCTTGCAACATATGGAAAACTCTTTATTGTTAATTTCTGATAAAATTATGTTCATTAAAACAGTTAGTGCCTCACTAGAAACAAAGAAATAAAGTAACAGAACTGTGCCCTCAAGTCACGGTATATGGGGCAATAATAAAGTACCTACCCTAAATATCAGAAAAAAAAAAATGTAAAGGAAAAACTGAACAGTAAGGAAAAAAACTGAACAGTAACCAAAAAAACCTTTGCAAACAATCCCAATAATAATTTTTAAAAATTCGATTGATGAGTTTATTATGAATTAGACGTTGTATTCTTAAACACAGGACCTGCTTAAATTCTATATTAAACAGCTTCTTAGATGATTAAAACAGTTTTAATCATCTCCTGATTATGGTTGGCGAGTGCAAATAGTGTTTTGAGTGTTAACTGGAAAAGTGTTCAAATGCTAATTTCATGGTACTATTACCAAGTAAGTACCTAGGTAGGTATATAATATAGGATACTTAGACATAGTCATCGCCAATGTATAGTAAATAAAATATTCAGTAACCTCCATATGAGAAATAAACTTGGTTTGTAAAATAGATAAACCTAGTTTAATTTTAATAAATAGAAAAATATATAAATTATAAAATAGAAAATGCTCTCTTCATAGACCTGATAATATTACAGATCTTGGGGTAGTATTTGATACTATACTTTTTTTCAATGGCCACATTGATAAGATTGTTGAAGCTGTATTTCGCATGTGCAGATTCACCGCACGTTGTAGTAGAGATTTTAACCAGTTATCAACATGAAAACTCTACTACCTACTCTTTATAAGGTCCAAACTAGAATATGCTTCAGTATTATATAGACCATTCTACTTATATTATGCTGATCACATAGAAGCTATGCAAAGGTGGATATTATTGCTGTGTACTCGTGTTTAAAATAATACACAGTATAATTGATTCGCCGAATTTACTGGAGATGTTCAATACGGAGATATTCCAAGGATTGTGTCGAGAAGTTCTGACATTTTTTATATACACCCTAGGAAATTGCATCTTTACATATTGGCGATACACGTGTAGAAGAGAATAAGTTAAGACACCAGTAAGGACAGACAAAGACAGACAGACAGAATATAAATTGGAGTAGGGTATTACCTACACGCCTATCGCCGAATTTTAATGGAACTCAGTACTTTTTTCGCAACTATGGATGTGTACATCGACTTAGCTGTATGAAACGAAAACTTATACAATTATCCCATACATTTAAAAGAAGTGTACGAATATAATTGTATTTATTTTCAAATTTTTGTATTCCTTAACTAACCGGTCTGCAAGAAAATAAAATTGGTTCTATAAAAAATAACAAAAATAAAAATATAAATCAACCCGGTTATAAGACGAAAGAAAGAAAAAATGCCCATTGAATAAGTGGTTCAAAAATATCGCCCTTTGTGCTTCGCAAAAATCTAGTCTATCGTAAAACTCAGTTCTTACGCGTTTTAACTTCTAACACTTCAGGGGAAATATTATTCAGGACTTGTACAATTCTGGCGTAATCATTTAAATTTCGTGGTCTTTCATGTTCATGTCCGTAAACAGTTTGTTTCATTTGTTAAATATTTGTTGGCATTTAAGGAACCGTTTATAAAAAAATGGCCCAACGATGGAATCGCCTAAAATACCAACCCAAACATTTAACTTCTCGGGATACTGCGTAATGCGTACGCACAGGAATACTCAAGTGCTTATTTTCCGTAGACCAATAACGATATAATAATTAAATTCACACGTGCGCTTCAGTGTGAATCAGTTTGGCAACTATGAATATAATATTTCTCTGTCAGTTCCCTCTACTCGAAGGGTTTATTCTATTCTATCATTTAATGCTCGCCTTTGAAATCTTGAACTTTCCAACCCTGTATAAATATGCACCCCGAACAAATATTCTGAAAAAATCTACGCTTTATACCATGTGTCACATAACAAACTCTCTTGGTGCTAGTATTGACATATTTTCGTGTAAAATTAGCGATATAAAATCTTACTTTTTAACTTCATCTTGAAATTTCTGTTCATAGTGTTTACTGTGTAAATATTTTTTCTGTTCCCTACTAAAAAAACGAACAGAAACGGACAGAGCCTCTGCGTACACGCTCTGAACGTTTTTGTACGTTTTTGGTGCAATTTCAGACAGACACGGATAGGTGGTTATTCATGAGACGGACAGACTTATCCATTTCTGTACGTCTGTGAACGTCAGCAAAAGGTAACGACAAGCGATGAAATCAGGAAACAGTTAGAATACGGTCAAATACCTGGAGTACGTACAGAAACGGACAGTTGTGTCCGTTTCTATCTCTTGAACGTACAGAGACGCACAGTGTGGTCTGTCCGTTTCTATACGTTTCTATTCTTTTTTTTAGCAGGGTTATGAATGTATACGTTTTCTGGTTATCCTTGCTCTGTAATTGAGTATAAATACGTTTATATTCGTTTTTTTTAGCAGGGTTATGAATGTATATGTTTTCTGGTTATCCTTGCTCTGTAATTGGGTATAAATAAATAAATAAATAAATAAATAAATAAATAAATAAATAAATAAATAAATAAATAAATACATGAATGAATGAATGAATGAATGAATGAATGAATGAATGAATGAATGAATGAATGAATGAATGAATGAATGAATGAATGAATGAATGAATGAATGAATGAATGAATGAATGAATGAATGAATGAATGAATGAATGAATGATGAATGAATGAATGAATGAATGAATGAATGAATGAATGTGAATAAATGAATGAATGAATGAATGAATGAATGAATGAATGAATGAATGAATGAATGAATGAATGAATGAATGAATGAATGAATGAATGAATGAATGAATGAATGAATGAATGAATGAATGAATGAATGAATGAATGAATGATGAATGAATGAATGAATGAATGAATGAATGAATGAATGAATGAATGAATGAATGAATGAATAAATGAATGAATGAATGAATGAATGAATGAATGAATGAATGAATGAATGAATGAATGAATAAATCAATAAATCAATAAATCAATAAATCAATAAATCAATAAATCAATAAATCAATAAATCAATAAATCAATAAATCAATAAATCAATAAATCAATAAATCAATAAATCAATAAATCAATAAATCAATAAATCAATAAATCAATAAATCAATAAATCAATAAATCAATAAATCAATAAAGCAATAAATCAATAAATCGACAAATCGATAAATCGATAAATCAATAAATCAATAAATCAATACATCAATAAATCAATGAATAAATGAATAAATGAATAAATGAATCAATAAATGAATAAATGAATCAATAAATGAATAAATGAATAAATGAATGAATGAATGAATGAATGAATGAATGAATGAATGAATGAATGAATGAATGAATGAATGAATGAATGAATGAATGAATGAATGAATGAATGAATGAATGAATGAATGAATGAATGAATGAATGAATGAATGAATGAATGAATGAATAGAAGAAGGAAGAAAGAAAGAAAGAAAAAAAAAAAAAAAAAAAAAAAAAAAAAAAAAAAAAAAAAAAAAAAATAAATAAATAAATAAATAAATAAATAAATAAATAAATAAATAAATAAATAAATAAATAAATAAATAAATAAATAAATAAATAAATAAATAAATAAATAAATAAATAAATAAATAAATAAATAAATAAATAAATAAATAAATAAATAAATAAATAAATAAATAAATAAATAAATAAATAAATAAATAAATAAATAAATAAATAAATAAATAAATAAATAAATAAATAAATAAATAAATAAATAAATAAATAAATAAATAAATAAATAAATAAATAAATAAATAAATAAATAAATAAATAAATAAATAAATAAATAAATAAATAAATAAATAAATAAATAAATAAATAAATAAATAAATAAATAAATAAATAAATAAATAAATAAATAAATAAATAAATAAATAAATAAATAAATAAATAAATAAATAAATAAATAAATAAATAAATAAATAAATAAATAAATAAATAAATAAATAAATAAATAAATAAATAAATAAATAAATAAATAAATAAATAAATAAATAAATAAATAAATAAATAAATAAATAAATAAATAAATAAATAAATAAATAAATAAATAAATAAATAAATAAATAAATAAATAAATAAATAAATAAATAAATAAATAAATAAATAAATAAATAAATAAATAAATAAATAAATAAATAAATAAATAAATAAATAAATAAATAAATAAATAAATAAATAAATAAATAAATAAATAAATAAATAAATAAATAAATAAATAAATAAATAAATAAATAAATAAATAAATAAATAAATAAATAAATAAATAAATAAATAAATAAATAAATAAATAAATAAATAAATAAATAAATAAATAAATAAATAAATAAATAAATAAATAAATAAATAAATAAATAAATAAATAAATAAATAAATAAATAAATAAATAAATAAATAAATAAATAAATAAATAAATAAATAAATAAATAAATAAATAAATAAATAAATAAATAAATAAATAAATAAATAAATAAATAAATAAATAAATAAATAAATAAATAAATAAATAAATAAATAAATAAATAAATAAATAAATAAATAAATAAATAAATAAATAAATAAATAAATAAATAAATAAATAAATAAATAAATAAATAAATAAATAAATAAATAAATAAATAAATAAATAAATAAATAAATAAATAAATAAATAAATAAATAAATAAATAAATAAATAAATAAATAAATAAATAAATAAATAAATAAATAAATAAATAAATAAATAAATAAATAAATAAATAAATAAATAAATAAATAAATAAATAAATAAATAAATAAATAAATAAATAAATAAATAAATAAATAGGCTAGACTACTATACATAAAATAAATAATGTACTATTAAAATTTACTATATAAAATACCAATTTTATGTATTAAAATGAAATAGGTATAAGTAGAAGCATGATTTGCTTTATTTAATAAATTTAATGTCAAATTACGCTTATGAAAGAAATAAATCCAAGTAATCTTTGAGGGAAGAAGACTAGCGGAATGTATTTCACGCCGTTATTAACCTTTACTCTTTTTGAGGTACCTAACCTTAATCAAGTTTGCACATAAAGTTTATTGTGCGACATAAGATTGTATAAGGAATGTTGTGTAAGCGAAATGCTTTACCTCCAGATTAATTTAATTACATTCCTCACCACTTTGCCACTGAAAAGAGAATGCGAGGCATTACATTATTTGTGTTTAGTCCTCGCTTCTGTGAATATTTTGCATTTCGCTCAGGTTGGTCTGTTTTTAGAGTTTTCAATTTTCTTGAACAAGCGTCGATTAATCAGTTCCAATTAAAAATTATATGGTTAAACAAAACTGCATTTTCCTCCTAAACGGTACATTTAATTTTACATTTAAGTTTACAAAGTTGACCTTTTTTTCATTAATGCCTCGGAAAGGCATTGGGAAAGGCATTAAAGGAATCTAAAAATGTTCACTTCCAAGAAAACCTTACGGATACTAAAATTAGCGTGAAAAAAAATTGAGGGTAATTACCTAGAACCCGACATTATTAAAACAATGAAAACAATAAATACATACTTTCATATGGTTCCATTTGGTAGGAGTACGTGCCAGTGGTGGTTCTTCAGGGGACGCAAGACCCGCACCGCTTCACTTAACATTTAAAATTCTTCATAATCTAATATAAATTTTGTAATTCAGGTACGAGTTACCTATATTTTTATATTGAATGATGAATGCATGTTATTGTATATGTGTTTTATATAGAGATATAAATTGTTTATCGCATAATTTATCATAATCGGTACGAAAATAATGAATAATTATTATAAAACGTAGTGCTCTGAACGCCTTCTCAAAAAGTATTGCCTTCGTTGAGCGCGGCTATCGGCCTCGTACTATGTACCTGTATAACAACTGACGCGGATCGCGTTGTTTACAGCAATTACCATGGCAACGAGGCAGCTTACCGTATGCTGGATTGTGTTGCGGAGCGAATTCGACGCTTAGTATCAATTCGCGTACCTATCATTAAAACCATAAAAAAATATATGGAGGGAAACGATTAAAGCCAAAAAGCCAAATGTTGCCAAAAACTGCTATGTGCCAAATTATATAAAATTGTCAAGCAGTCAAGCGTTTTTTTTTATTACTCCATTTACCAGCTTATGTTTAATGGCGATTATCTCAATAGGTCAGTTCTCATAGGTCATCTTATATAAAGTAGGTAACTGTACTTTGTCCAAAAATTTTGGCAAAAAACAAACCCCAAAATGTACATTGAGAGATTGATCTGGAACAATTTGTATATTGAAGAATAAGTAACACATATAATTTTAAGCAGGTTTATTTACCGGAGTTCAAAAATAAGGTTTCTCCTACTATATCCTAGCATCTCGTACCGTGTTCAAGTAAAACATTTCATCGAAATATCGCTTCAATGTTGATATGACGTTGACATTTTGAGTGACATCTGTCACTTTACCTGTATAATAGTAGGATTCTGAATTTATTTTTATTAATAACACAGGACCACAAAAAATTTTTTTCATGTGCGGATTACTACACTATACCTACTATTTGTTTTTTTGGGTCGCTGATTACGAATCCGGGCTTACTTTTACTTGATCAGCTAACCTAACCCCAAAAAAACGCTCAAAAACTAAAAAAAATCGAGCTCACAAATTGAATAGCACACGGGACCTGAATTTTTAAACTTGATAACACCTTCAATTGACCTCTTGCATCTCCTTGCAACTCCTAGCCTCTTAACCTAACCTCAAAAACCACAAAAAACTCAAAAAACCAGTCCAAAAACTCAACAGCACACTTGACCTGAATTTTTAAACTTGATAGCCCCTTCAACAGAACTCTTGCATCTCAAAATCTCCGAATCCAAATTTTCAAACTCCTAGCCTCTTAACCTAACCTCAAAACCCCCAAAAAACTAAAAAAAAATGACTCTAAAAACAACAGCACACTGGACCTAAATATTGTAAAACAATAGACTTTTCAATTTATGTCTTTAACTGATGCAAAACGAAGCCTTCAAACACTAACCCATAGCCTCTTGGTCCTTGAATGATGTTGATGATATGTATCTTCAGTCGTCGTTTCTAGCGATAAATTGGTGAATAGGATATATTGCTTCGCCAGTAACTAGCGACGTTATGAAAAAGTACCTCTAAAATCTGAAATTCCACCACCCTGAAAAACAGTAATATGCTGAAGTGGATTTAGCGTTACCCATCCTGTACCACGTGGAGGTATCACTTCTCCAGGACTTATCTGTTTAGAACAGGGGCCCCTACAATAGATACTTAGTATTAGTTTTTTCCTAGCGCCAAAGATCAAAGGTCATTCATTTATATAACTATAGATTCTTTTAACTTATCGTACTCGATCAATATGTATATATTTTTTTTTCGTTCCTGGCGTACGTGCCCCTGTTCTAAACAAGTAAGTCCTGAGAAGTGGTACCTCCACGTGGTCCAGGATGGGTAACGCTAAATCCACTTCAGCATATTACTGTTTTCAGGGTGGTGGAATTTCAGATTTTAGAGGTACTTTTTCATAACGTTGCTAGTTACTGGCGAAGCAATATATCCTATTCACCAATTTATCGCTAGAAACGACGACTGAAGATACATGTCATCAACATCATTCAAGGACAAGAGGCTATGGGTTAGTGTTTCAAGACTTCGTTTTGCATCAGTTAAAGACATTAATTGAAAAGTCTATTGTTTTACAATATTTAGGTCCAGTGTGCTGTTGAGTTTTTAGACTCGTTTTTCTTAATATTTGGGGGTTTAGTTTTAGGGGTTTTAAGATTTGGATTCGGAGATTTTGATGTTCGAGAGTTCAGTTAAAAGGGCTATCAAGTTTAAAAATTCAGGTGAAGTGTGCTGTTGAGTTCTTTGACTCGTTTTTTTTTTTAGTTTTTGGGGGTTTTTGAGGTTAGGTTAAGAGGCTAGGAGTTGCAAGAGTTCAGTTGAAGGGGCTATCAAGTTTAAAAATTCAGTTCCCGTGTGCTATTCAATTTATGAACTCGATTTTTTTGAGTTTTTTGAGTGTTTTTTTGAGGTTAGGTTAGCTGATCAAGCAAAAAGTAAGCCCGGATTCATAATCAGCGACCCAAAAAACAAATAGTAGGCATAGTGTAGTATTCCGCACATGAAAAAAAATGTGTGGTCATGTGTAATTAAACCATGTTTGGTAATCATAAAATTTAGTTTGTCGGTGGTTTGGTGCCTAACTCTGACTTGATAACAGCAAAAAATAGACTAATTAAATTAAACAATTTTATAGGACATACATTCTACACACATATATTTAAAATCACATGAACATGAGTTCCAAATATAATAATCCACAAATATAAAACGCGCTCAAAAAAATTGGCAAAAACCCTTGCAGAAACCGGCTTAAAAGGTTTTCCCGCCAGTAGTTATTAAAACAGCTCACGTCACTTACATGGGTGGACCAAAAATCCTTAGGTGATTTAAAATTAAAACAACTTTTATGACTATCCAATGTTTTTTAATTTTATTTTTATCCAAATATAGTAGTTTAATTAATGGAGTTGCTTATTGAAGTTATACTTACTCTTTTGTAACTGCAAAGAAGAGTTAGTGAGTTAGACAATAACGGAACGATAATAGGTTTTTGTGTCTCAAGTTGCCCTTCATTTCCCTGTCATCTTATTTCTTCTTAGACTGAAAAGAGAGAATGTTTATCAGAACTTAGTACACCAAAAAACAAAATTCAACTTTATTTAAGGTCTCTTCGCTCTACTACCTTAAGCGGCTTGCGTATTGTTCGTATTAATGCCCTCAGTTAAGTACAGAATCATTATGTTGAATACTTACAAAACCTTGTTACCCTTGAAATGTTTTCTGAAACTTGACTATCTTCTTACATTCTTTGAAAGCGATGCCGAGTGCCCTCAAAGGGTCCTCGTAGGGGTCTCAAAGTAGATTGTGAAGGAAAAGCCGATTAAAATCAGAAACCATAAGTCACCGAAGGCAGTGCGGATCTAAAAAGTTTGAGAAAATCAGATGATGGGTTTTATTTTTAAAAGATTATTTCGACTTACCTAAATAGTTCCCACAATTCAACCTAAATATACATAAAGGGAAATATAATTTGCCATCTCAAAACATACTGAATTAAAATATACAAAATAATTTAAATTAAATTAAAATTTCCCAAAATAAATAGTTAAAGAAAATTAAGCAAAAGAAGAATGTGATATTTAGAAGGATACATAAATAAGTCAAAATTTATATAACAAATTAAATATTTTTTGTAAAATGCCGTCAAACAAAATGAACAACTCGTTTTCGAAATAAATTTTTTTTTTAAATGGTATATACACCGTTTTACACTCCGTATATTCTTAGATATTAGCTTTTTTTTCTGATTTATTTGATGTGTAGTACATTGTTTTTTGCTGTTTGGAAGTAGTAGAGTAAATTGGGTGTTTATCAAGTTTGTCTTTTTGCATTAACTTGTCTTTGAAACATATCAATTATCATAACATAGTATATATAATATCATAATCATAACATAGTATAAAACAAAGTCGCTTCCCGCTGTCTGTCCCTATGTATGCTTAGATCTTTAAAACTACACAACGGATTTTGATGCGGTTTTTTTTTTAATAGATAGAGTGATTCAAGAGGAAGGTTTATATATATAATACAAGCATAATATAGTAGAGAAACACTGATAATTTTAGAGGTTTCTAATGTGATGTCGTAAACTGGTCGATGGGCGGGTCGCTAGTAAATTATATATAGTAAATATGTATAATTGTAAACAAAACAAAATAATTGTTTCGCAGAGGGTTTAGTTTTTATAGACATAGAACGATATTTTATAAAAAGATAAAATAAATGTATAAATCAGTAACTGCGTGCCTATCTCAAGTTCTGATGTACAATATTATATGACACTTTTTATTTTTAAGCTTCATCCGTTGAGAACTGAAGGACCTTGAAAAGCAGAAATGTTAGATAATGGGCTACATTCTTTGTTTTTTGTAGTTACTTAAAATCTGCTTTCACAAATAAAAGCAATACTTTGTTTCTACCTGTCGTGTCTACTACACGACATTGTGACATTGAAAAAGTGGTACATTTTTTTTTATTATTTGGGGTGTGTTTTTTTATGTTATGTAATTTTTAATTGAAGAAGACAAATGAGATTCTGTTATGTTGTTGAATATGAGCACTGCGACGTTATGGAAATTTGCACAGTTAGTATACATATGAAAAAAAAATACAATTAACATTTCTTTGAAAGCAATTTTATTAAACTACATGACTATTTTATTAAACTTCATTTATATATAAACAGTGTCCGCCATAAAGTTGGAACCATATGGGAATTTTTCTTTAATATTAGAGTTCGATCCTGGAGTGGGTACTGGAACCTTCGGCGTAGAAACAAAAAACTGGACATTTTCCACGAAACACCGAACTACTACACTTTTCTCGACGCGCGTTTCGCCAACCAAGTTGGCATCTTCAGGAGAAGATTAAAACTGAGTGAATTAGAGTTCGATAAAAACTTTTGGTGACAATCACTTCTGCTTCCAAAATAACTTAAAATGCAGCAATTCAAAGTTGACAGTTAACATCTGGCAACTGTCAAAATTGTGATTTTCAAAATATTGTTAAGAAAATGGCCTAAATCGATAATATTTCGAAAAATGTCAATAAGAAAATATGTTTCTAATGACATTTTACGCCGATATGCCTATATTTTGAGCGAAACATTTTGATATCCAAAAAAATTTAGGTTTTCGACGTTTTTGATTCACTCCCGTAACTAACTGATCTGAAAACATCTAAAACGCTTCAAAGCAGTCTAAGTCTGCCATTGTAATGCATACTGTGCTAATAATATTCGTAGGTATCGTTGGTTTTGAAGATTATTGATATTCTTAATCGAAGAGAAGGTACTGTCTGGATTATTTTCCACTTAAAAAAAGTCACCCATTGTTTTTCAGCTGATTTTTTTTATATTAAACTTTATTTTGTTAATACAAAAATAGTTTTACTTACAATTTGGCTATCTTAACCCGAAACTGCTACTTACAAATAACAAACAATAAATAAATTACTTTAAAAAAGAACTTAATATGCAAAAAAATCAGTAATAACCATGGAAATATCGCAAGTTTGACAGTTGCCAGATGTTAGCTGTCAACTTTGAATAGGTGCATTTTAAGTTATTTTACTTTTGGAAGCAATCACTTCGATTGTCACCAAAAGCTTTTATAAAAGTCTAATTTAAAAAAAAATCTCCATGAGTTTAGTAAATGGTTTAGTAAATTTTGTATATTATTAATATCAAAATGTCAAAAAACAAGCAAACGACAGTCATATCAAGAGTCGTTTTTTTTCTTTTTTAGAGAAAGGCAGATATTTTTTTTATCTCACGCCAAAGAGTGAAATAAACTTTTACAAACTAAATTTGTAGTATAACAGTTCTTCATTTGTAGTATTCAGAACATTCTGAATTACCAGTTGTATATTTTAATAAAAATTACAGAGGCGTCAATGGTAAATATTAATAAAAGCAGCGACGGTATTGCTATGAAATTAAATATTTCGAAAACGTTAGAATGAAAAGTGAAAAAGTATACATATTTTAAAGCATCATGAAGAGTTCTTGCGGCAAATAAAAAAATACACAGGGTAATCTGATAAAATTGGCGTTTGATATGTTTTATGGCTTTTCGATAGTCAAACATTGTTCATTTTGATATACTTAAAAGGGAGTACAGAAAATTCAGTATAACGCTGTTATGATAACTTAGTTTCTGTCTCGTGTAATAAACTCTGAAGGTAGATTTCAAAATACGAGTACAAATCAAAACTGATCAAAAATGATAGATAATAGAAATAAAAAATATTGTTGTAATTATTAACCAGACACACATTTCAACTGAAATACATTTCAAACTTTCACAGGGAGTTGAACATATAATGAAAGCAATAATAAAAACGGTTACTTCGATTTTTCGAAGGTTCCCAATTGGGCCCTTATTCCACTGTATCCATAAGTTTGAACATTCTGAGCTATTTTTCAACGATGCGGTTTATTACTTGTAAAGTAATAAAAAAGTATTCGATATCAAATAATACGTTTATAACTTTCAGACTGTTGACGATGGGATATAACGACATTATAGTGTGCCCAAGAGAATATGGTACGTGTTTTGAAACTTTTTGAAAGAATTGAAACATGTAGACCTAGTATATATTTCAGACGATCATGAGCTTGTAGTATACAGGGTGTCTCATTAATAATGGAACATAGTATAGTCGCAAATTTTTTGAGTAAAAATATTGCTATATAATCATACATACTTTATTCCAAAAGTTAATACTAACCACGGTACGGGGTATTTTTTTTTTATGAATTTAATTTCAATTAGGTTTTTATTAAAAATATCACTTTACTCATCAGTTTTTCGGAAAGTATTCTTTAAAAATATCGCTTTGAGTGTCGGTTTTCAAGATATTTGCGTCTAAAATGCTCAATGCAACCAAGTTAAATTATAATTATTATTAAATGTACAACTTTTCATAGGCCTTGAGTAAAACAAAGCAAGGGAAGCGCCAATTTCTGTCATCAATTATTGTTTTATTGTTATTCAGAGAGACATTTAAAAGGTATACTTTTTTCGAGAAAATTGTGAGGAGGTTTATATATTTAATAAATGCATTTTACTATAGGTATACCGGAACATATATTATTGACAAAGTCACATCTTCCGTCGGGAAGTTGATTTAAGAAATTTAGTCAAAAAAAACGACAAAAAAAGTTTTTACGTTTTCTAAGACCCTGCTGTGTTCAAATATAGTATACAGTTGTACTGTTCGGATGAACATGTTGTTTTTTACATGTTTAAATATAAAACAGAAAACAAACATTATATCGTAACACATTAACTATAAAGCAGAACAGAGAGACAAATAAAGCTAAATCCATCCATCAGCTTACCAATAAAAAGAAATAGTTTTTATGATTTTATACAATCTGAACAAAAACACATACCTTGAATGTATTTTACAAATGTGACTCTTACAATTGTCGCACAAAATATTTGTCTTGTTTTCATTGCTTGACGGGCAAAACTTGCAACAAGCATTGAGTTTTGTAGGCAAAGATATAAACAGATACAAATTTGTCGCAGATTATGCTATCTTACAGTTATTTCAGAGCTAACAGGCTGTGCATGTAACGATATGTCCTTTAAAATAATGTTGCGAATTTTCAGGCCTTCGTAAATGAAATTTTAATTTTTCTTACATACTTGTAATGCGGGTTACGATACCTAAATGAGTCAACTAAATTAGTTCTCACAAACAGAGGTATAAGACACCGAATCTCCCTAAACCTTGAAAGTTTTTTTTTTTTAAATACAATGTTTTTAATTTCTAATGGCGCTATTAAAAGATAATTTTATTTCATCAGGTCCAGTTGACCTGAATATTACATATGTAAATAAATAATCGTAAAAAATGTCTTAGTTTAAATACTTAACATTCTTGAACTGTGAAATAGTCAATAAGGTTAGAATACTCAGTAACTAAGTAAGTAACTGCAACAACAAAAAAAAAAAACAGATTTTTTACGGCCTTTATGACCTTTTTAGTCTTTGTGAAATAATTGACTTGTATGACCTGATAGGTATCTGTGACCTATGTGGTCTTTATTACTAATGTGAACTTTATTGACCTATATTACCTTTATGATAATATGATCCTCATGACTTACATGAACCTTATGACCAATAAGACCTTTATAACGAGTATTACCTTTACACCTGTATGACGTTTATGACTAATGATTATTTAATAAATAAAACTTATGTATATGACTAATTGACCTTCATGACCAATATAATCTTATGACCAATAGGGTCTTTATGATCTCTAAGACATTTATAACTCATATGACTTGTGTGACCTATTTGGCCAAAATGCGTTTTGTGACCCCTATGAACAATTATCACAGAAGTCATAATTATTGTATAGGAAATGGGCGTAGTAGTAAAACGACTAATTTGTTAATATGATATTTGAATTCCTGTACCTAAAAATTCTATAAAACGAGTCACACAAATGTCATTGCGTGGAACAACATATTTGTTGTTCCACACACCATCAGCCAAACCAAAATAAAATGAGTTTGCTTGACCATACTTTACGTTTTTATAAATTTTAATAAAAAAGCTTATTTGCCCTATTTCTAACAGTTACCACCCTTCAACCATGTCAACCTCGCACCCTATTAAACTAAAAACCTTGACACTTGTATACTGTTTGTATGTACGTGTGTATCAAGTTTGAAGTGAATATCTTATATTGCGAATTAAAGGTAGACAAAGAAAAAGTGTATTATTCTCATTTATTCCTATTAAGTTGATCTTGTGTACACAATAAAGGTTAACCGACAGACATACAGAAGAATTTCTAAACTTACACCAAACACGGCAACTTTGTTATTTCTTACTTTGCGTTCTAGATTCAGACATCAACGCTTTAATGTTTTATTTTCTGTTTCCACATATTCAATCTTCTGTTCTAGAGTAATTAATTTTGCTGTTATTTATTTCTTCAATCAATTTTTTTAATCAAATATACATAAATATATAAACTTTTTGTGGTTTTATTATTCAACTTTTTTTACTGCATTACAATTTACATTATTATATTAAATTCGATTTAGTCTAACTTACTTTCATACTTTATTGAGAATATTATAGTATAATAATTACATACTGTTTTGTGTAAATGATGGTACACTTTTTATTTGTTATGTCTCGTGAGTATTTTTATAGTTTTATACGATTTCACTTGGAGGCTCTTAGTCCAGTTACTCGGGATATTCACCTCCGAATTCTTTCGGAGTGAACCGATTCACTTGAAATTTGGTGAGATGATAGGAAAGTACTTAAATAACAAAAGTTATATAATGCCGATGTGTGTTTTTGCCCCAGGGGTGGTTGCCACCCCCGGGGGGATACATTATTATTACTCAAAATAACCCCGGGAATCTCGTAGTGTGGAACCTCGTAGTGGACGAGCTACCAGAGCTACTGAACAAAGACAGACACACAGCCCTAGGATATGCAGATGACATTGTCATACTCGCTCAAGGAAAATTCAATAACACAGTCAGAGACCAACTGCAAAAGGGCCTGAATGTGGTATGCAGATGGACGAATGAAGAGGGACTAACAATTAGTACATCTAAAACAACCATCATAGCATTCACCAGAAGAAGGAAATTGGAGGGGCTAGGACCACTAAACCTTCAAGGCGAACAGATACAGCTGTCGGGAGAAGTGAAGTATCTTGGAGTAATATTAGACTCCAAATTAACCTGGAACCAACAGCTAACAAGGATTAAAAGGAGGGCGGAAACGACACTTATGGTGGCGAAACGAGCTCATGGGAAAATATGGGGAGCTAGACCGAACATGGTGCACTGGATGTATACCATGTAATCAAACCCATGAGTACATACGCATCTCTGGTCTGATGGTCAAAGATGCAGCAGACAAAGGCAATAATCGAACTAAGTAAGGTTCAGCGACTTACCTGCCTTGGAATTACGGGGGCGATAAGGAACACGCTCACCGCAGCAATGGAAGTCCTACTAGACCTGCCTTCTCTTCAATTCGTGATTATGGGGGAGGCAAGAATGGGATTTTTCAGGCTGATCTGAATTACCAAGTGGTATCTACGAAGATCTGGGGCACAACAGAATCAAAAGTCTAGTGGATGGAAACATCTTAGAGATGAGGAAAGACCACATATGACTCCTGAATTCACACAAAACAAAAACTTCGGGATGGAAATAATTGACCGAGAGAAATGAAAAGTAAACAATAGGAACAGAACTGAGAGAGTAACCTGGTACACAGACAGGTCAAAGACTCAGCAGGGAACTGGTGCTTGCATTTACAACGAAACGGAAAAATTACAGTATAGCATTCCACTTGGAAAATATGGCTCCGTATTTCAGGCGGAGGTATATGCAATACTGCACTGTGCTAAAGAAAATATAATGAGGTCTTATACAAATAAGAGGATCTATATACTATCGGACAGCCAGGCTGCCCTAAAGGTAATTACACACCGTCCTAAAGGCAATTACACTAAAGGCGACGTCAAGGCTGGTATGGAGATGTCAAAGAGAACTGACACGACTGACAGACCACAACAAAGTAACTTTGATATGGGTACCAGGACGTACAGGAATCGAAGGCAACGAAAAAGCAGACGAGTTAGCGAGAAAAGGATCGTCTACTCCATTTACTAGCCCATAACCGGCCATGGGAGTACCAAAAAGTACCAAAAGTAAGGGGTCAAATAGGAGAATGGATCAGAAGTCGACAAAATGAATACTGGAACTCTATATCCAGGCAAAGGCACGGAAAAATGTTTATTAAAGGAATATGTGAGGAAAGAACTGAATAACTATTAAAAATGAATAGGATTCTTATCATCGTTTGTGAACAATGTCAAGGTTTTCCAACAACAATGTTCCCAGTTCCACAATTGTCTCCATTTATGACAATAATAGACCGTCTTTGAGATACTCCATTTATCTACAAATACTTCGAAACAGTGAATATGATGTATACACTGTGGGGAAAAAGTATGGAAACACCTAGGAATTCCGCGAAATTGGTTACAAAACGAAGAGTCAGGGTCATACCCTATGGAAACGTTCAACGAGGAGTCCAATGGTGACCTTGAATGACCTTGAACCTCAACATCAAGGTCATTTGAAGGTCAAGTTTGTTTTTTGTAAGGACAACCCACATTTTTGATGAAACAATCGAAAAGGCAGGAAATTTAACGTTCAGATATCTATTTCAATCTGAGTTCGAGGTGACTTCTATGGATTGGGCAGAGGTTAAACTACTGTAATATGGAACCTGGTAGGAATTCCCGCGAAATTGGTTAAAAAATTAAAAGTCAAGGTCGTACTCTGTGGTAACTTTCAACGAGGAGTCCAATGGTGACCTTGGATTTGATTCCCACGAGGTTCCATATTACAGAAGTTTGACCTCTGTCCAACCCATAGAGGACACCTTCAACTCAGATGTGAATACATATCTGAACGTGAAATTTCCCACTCTTTTCGATTGTGGCATCAAGAATGTGGGTTGCCATTGCAAAAAACAAATATGACCTTCAAATGACCTTGATATTGAGGTTCAAGGTCAAATCCAAGTTCATCTCCTTGGATTTGTTGTCATTGGACTCCTCGTTGAAAGTTACCATGGGGTACGACCTTGATTTTTCATTTTGTAACCACATTTCGCGGAATTTCTAGGTGTTTCCATACCTTTTCCCACCCTGTATAATTTGAAAAATAAATAATTTGTTTCTAATTTGTCTTAACAGATGCCAGGGAACTGGAACGAAACGAAACTAACTAGCTGAGAGATATTGAGTTTTTCTCCAATATTTCCATTCCTGTGAGTTTAACAGCAATTACACGAGTTAACGCGGATGTTAATTACACCATTAATAACTGACGTAATGGGTTGTACGCCTTCCCAATATCGCGACAGATTTCATAACGATTCTAATTAACCTCACACGCAGAGGAGGGTGCCGGATGGGTATAAACAAAAACATATAGTTTCATATATATTCTATGGAGACATCCAAAAAAAAAACGTCATAAAAAAATACGTATTTCTATTCTTGATCGAATTTATAACCTTATTTACTTGTCAAGACTGTCACATCATATGACAGCCATTGTTTATTTTACAAATTGTGACAGTCACTTGTCAAAAGTTTTACATAACCGAAAAGCTTAGACATGACCGCTATTTCCGTCTCTCTCGTTCATAGCCAGAGTTGATGACGTTTTTTTTGGATGTCTATATAAACTTTATATCAATATCTACAATCTTACTAAGCTACAGTTAACAACCTACCGGGACTAAATAAAGTTTTCTACACTTGCACTGTCACATCTAGGACAGTATCCCAGGTCTCAAATTAAAAAGAGTTTTGAATAAGACGACACAGTAAGAGATATCCTTTAACGACTAAAGAAAATAATAGAGGAGAGGGTAAACACCCCCTAAATTGTTCATGATTTAACGACGAAGTGAAAGTTTCAAAATATATCTCATTATTTTTGAAAGTCCTCGAACTTGCAACGATTCTTTTGTACAAAGATATGATCGTAAGTTGGTTGTCTACAGTTCTATTGCTTGTTTTTGTAAACTCCTGCCTCATTGAGTGGCAATGTTGTAAAATATTAATTGGTAACATAAAAAACAATATTTGAACACACACTATAGGTACAGAGTTGCTGTAATTATGCTAATTACCTCAAATCTAATATATTGTTGTACTATTACTCATTTTCGTTGTATTCATTTAAGACCTATTCCGAATAAAAACTGAAAATATTCTCGAATAGATAATTCATTCTTTGTTACATTAACTGGCGACCATTATTTCTTTTTTAAAAGTACTTATTTCAACATTTAACAGATAATAGATATAATTTCTGCTGATAGATAGTGAATTTTCATCTCTGCCAAATAAAACACCTTTTTAATGCTTGGCTTCGAAAGGAAAATGAAGGTAATAATATTCCGTTGTGTACGTGGGCAGGGATATTGTTCATTTTTTTTACCACCAACGCTCTAACAGGAAATTACGGTCTCAATCAGCTTGCTTGAAAAATATCTGCAATGAAAACAAAAGTACAGTTCGTTCCTTAAATATTGCTTATGCCTCCATATAGTCGAGTGAAAATGTGGTCAGTGGTATCCTTGTTTTTAACTTTTATAGCCTCAATGTGTTTAAATACAGTAATACCCCGTAATATGTGAGATTGAGAAGCATAATGTAAGTTAAAAATTATGTACTACATTACGCATAAGCTTAAATTGATATATTGAGGCACGACAGCAACTTACTTTGTTTTGTTTTTAAGTTTGTATCACACCTATTTAATTTCCTGGACAAAAAATCAGTGTCTTTATGCAGTGTGGATTTATTTATGGCAGCATTTTTGGATTGTCTGACAAATTGAGCGGAAATATAGTGATAAGAACGTATGACTCCTAAAAACTTACACTTTTACCTTTGTGGCATATCAGCATTAACATGTGTCATAATGAACCAAAATAATATGGGAACAGAATAAAAGTGAAGAAATAAAGAGGACTTATAATGTACAGGAAGTATACAAAACTATTTTTTGCTTGTGTGTACAATAGGACTGATGTATGTATTAGGCCTGTTATAGAATAGTAACCTTCACTCTCACTGCGAACAGAGAAACATATACCAAATATGAGAATGAGCAATGAACCAATTGCGAGCGAGGTGGTATGAAGCCATAAGTTCGCACGTAATGTTAAGGTGTAACTCGGATTCTGAGTACACAGTACAGTTAGTAATAATTTCCAGATAATCACCAGAAGCACTCATCTTATGTTTGTAGCAATTGAGACCAGTTAGATGACTAAATTCATCTAGTTGAATATGTCCACGGTTAGAAACAAACTGATCGAAATTGTTGTGGAAAAAATTGTTGCATACAAATACTCACCACAATGCCCACACAAAAAAAAATCACATATCACGTAAACTTTTTGATCATGAAGGGGTTTTTCATGAAGCTGTCCTGGATTTACTTCGGACCAGTATTTTACCGCTTAAATGGAAATGAGCTTTGTCGGAAATATGCAAAAAAATTAACTGGTTTTCACAATTTTTTTTCACAAGGTTTTTCACCATCTTTTAACGTGTGGACTACTTGAATTTTTTATACGAGTGAAAATGGAAATTAGAATACAGAATTCTTCGTAAAGTTATATTGGATATGTGGAAAGTAACTGACTGCATTGACGCAGACATTGCAGATGGCTTTGGACTTTGGACTGTTTGATATTTTCAGGTGTTGTAACTGTACGTATACCTCCACTAAATTTTGATTTAATATCCCTTTTATTATCAAAATCCCTGACCCGCGTCATTACGGTTTGTCGTGTTGCAATTTTTCCGTGCCTTTCCACATTAAATTCGCTACTAAAATTTCTTTGCACTTGTACTACTAATGACATACAACTATTTGACGTACTATAAACTCTTTTACTACAAAAACACATTGGTTAATTGGAAATTTGTCCAAGATTAATTCAATTGCAAATATTGCTGCACATAAACGTATCAACAGAAATTATTCAATTTTAAAAATAGGTGATATCAGCTGCCGGACCCTATATAACTAACAATAAAAAGTAATTTATTACTGAAAACCATAAAGGCTCAACAACTGACAAATATGTAAATAAGAAATATAATAAGAAGAAAGTTCAGGACAAAATACAATTTCGAAATAATTATATTTCTTTCATTAGTATTCTGTCAAATTATAAAAGCAATTTTCTGATAAATGTTCACGCAGAGATTTCCCAATAACCTGTTGAGGTGGATTTAATACTGAGACTGACTTTATTGAGGTTGGTAATATAAGATAAAATACAACACCTGCCCAAAACTGTTCAAAACAATTTTACGAATGACATCCAAAGAGGCATATGAACCTGAAGGCAATTACTCGAGGTGGCATATTTAAGAGGCAAATATTGTTAATTTTCTTTGAGATACAATACTGCCGTTCTAACAGGTGGATACGAAAATAAAATAACTTTCCATTTTGATTTAAGTACATTTATTTTGTGTAAGTTTACAATAAAGGTATACATACCGATTATTTAATTTCTCATTGCAACATGTGTGTACTTTTCTTGCGCACGACGTTGTCGGTATCCATTCGAGCATGAGGGATTGAAAAAGAAAAGTAAAATCACTTAATAGGTGACTTTACTTGCAATTGGCTTTGAGACATTAGTTTGAGACTTGACTATGAAATTTATTTTTCTCAGCCTAGGCCGGTAAAAATATTTCCGTATTATCAACACTACCATTACTAAGCAACAGTCTGGTTGTTTACTGTCGGCAAAAATTACTGGAAATTGTCATTTTGCGGCGTCAAAACTTTCCAGAAAAATTTCAATTATTGAACGGTCTCAGAAGAAATAGTCTTGATGATTTTATATAATCTGGACAAAAATAACTTGAGTGCATCTTAAAATATACCTCTTACAATTGTTACACAAAATATTTGTCTTGTTGTCATTGCATGACGGTCAAAATTTGTAACCAGCACCGAGTTTTGTAGGCTGGGGATGTAATCAGGTCCAAACTTGTACTTACTTGCCGCAACCTATGCTACCTTGCAGTTACTGCAGCGTTACAAGGCTATGAAGGCAACGATATGACTTGTAAATTAAAATGAATAACATTCAGACTTTTGTAAATTTAATTTTAATTTTTCTAATATACCTACACGTGTATAATATTGGCTATGATGCCTAAAAGCGACAACTAAATTCGATTTTACACACATATACATATACGACAATTACTTTTTCTAAACCTGAAAGTTTATTTTTAGTAAAATATTATTAGTCTCTAATTGGCACTATTTTATTTTCATCAGATCTTATTGACCCGAACATTGCGTATGAATCAAAAGTTTTAGAAAAAGGAACAAAAAATTGTAAAAAAAATTTAGTCAAAATAACGTTATTTAGTAGTGGACCAAGGTGATCAAATATCAGAATACTCATTATTCTATGTAAGTGTAACAAGAAAAGAGAAAACAGGACAACAGGGTTAAATCAGTCAATCCCATTTATGTCCATAATAAATGTTCACCACCAAATAATAAGTAGGGGAAACAAAAATTCTGGTAAAGAAAATAAGATGTAGATAAAATTTAGGGAGTAATAAAAGCATGTAGATACATAAAAAAATGATTATTTTATTTTTAGATTTTTTTTTTTATGTCAAATGTTTAACTTATTGCATTATTTAGGCAGAAAGTCTTAGTGATATAAACTCTTTATGTATCATACAATTTTACGAGGTTTTGGATCTGAAAAATTCAAATGTCACTATCTTAAATCTGTACCAACATTTTTTTAGATTAATTCGTGGAAAATATGGATAAAATGGTGAGGACTCATCTCTTAGCAGCGATTATTTTTAAGCTCGAAAGTTACTTAGGTTTCGTTCTTATAACAAGTCGGGATTTCATCTGAATACATTAGCTTTTTTTAAGTTAGGATAGATCTCTTTAGATTTATCCTACATAGGTATTTATTAATATTAAAATTAATACATAAGTATCTATTAATATCATTACTAGGCTTCGGAATGTTTGCGTGCTCGCGTGTAAAACCTCATAAGAGTATTCTGCGTTGCCGTGCGGCGGGAATGGGAGGGATGACGTACTACTGCGCATACGCGGGCACTGGAGCGTTTTCGGGAAGGGGTCAATGCAGCACGGGAAAGATATACACACGCACACAATGTACAAGGCGCTTAAAAAAATATGGTTTATACTTTCATTATCATATAGTTGTATATTGTCGAGCCCTGCGATGCCGCACATTTCCAGACCCTGTCATTATAGACCGAGAGCTGGCACCCAAAACCTAACATTTTTGGAGGGATGGAATTTCTTACCTGGAAAAGGTTCGACCCTTCGCGACGAAACAAATAGGCTTCTGCCACGGGGCGCGCTGGGGGCTATTAGCGGGGGTGGGCGCTTGAACATGTAAATTTCCCGGTGAAGAAACAAAAGGACTGGTAAGGCTGATTCTTGTTTTAATGCATCGGGGAATATGAAAGAAAGCCGAGAAAAATTTGGCAGAAGCGTAAGTGGGGGCGAATGGGTTGGCAGAAGCTGACAAACTGGTGGAAAAATGTTCGAAAAATAACATTTTGAGAGGGACTTCTGCCAACTTGCTATTTTATTATTTACATCGAGAATAAACGAAATGTGAAATGCCAGAAGTTAAAGTGGAGGCAATAATGAATTATCAGTGATCAAAGTCCGCCAGCCCATTTCGCGCGCGCGGCGCGACGCCGGACCCTTACACTCCAGAAAAATATAGGTATAATGAGAGATATAATGAGAGGTACTTTTTTAATGTAATTAAAATTATTAAATTAAAAAAAGGTTAATCTGTTATGTATACTCGTATAAAGAATAAACAACGTGTAATATTCCAGAACTCAAAGTGGGGGAAATCATTTTTTATCAGAGCACAAAGTTCGACAGCGTCCTTTGTGCACTCGGCGCTTCCGCGCCGGGCGCACTGACCGCGTTTCTCTTCATTTTCTCACGTTACATGTTCAATCAATGACACTTCTGAAAATTCTTTAGAATGTTCATTAATTATTGAGAGAACTATCGTTCAGGTGGTTATGTAAAAAAATCGGTAAGTATTATGCACATATCATAAATAATTTAGCTTTATAATGACAATCTTAAGAAACAATTCTACATAGGTAAGGTATTTATTATAAATCATTCAGCTTCATCATTATGATATTGCAGTTCCTCCTCAAAATCAGGGTCTTCGTCGCTATTATACTCAGATTAGGTAAAGTTCATTAAAGACGTTTTTCAGACCGGGCACAATGTTTCCACGTAACGGCCTGCTATCCCATTTTCTGGCTCATTCGCATAAAAAATAACAGTATTTGGAGTAGCCACTCTGCAGTCCTGTAAGTAGTGCAACAACTTTTAGATCGGCACAAATATTCAATTTATGATCTTCGTATTTTATGTTTTGAAGTAATATACGCATGTTCTCGTATGTTTCTTTCATATTGACAGCATAATCCACGGGAACAGATGGTTTTTCGTTTCCATTAAACAATAAAACTGTCTTCAGTCTTTTCTATCGCATAGTAGTCCAATCAACGAGCGAAAGCCCCCATGTTAATTGGCCACTAATTGTTCTCAGAAAACAAAAAATATGGTCGTATAGAGAAAAAATTCTAAGAAAGATAGCGTTTTTTGCTACTCGAGTGTTAATGGCAAACATAATCAAAAAAATTCGCAAATGTCAAAAAAAAAGCTTCAAGTTCTACACAAGAAAGTTAAATTAGAAAGTTGTAGGTCTTAAAAATGCGCGTCGAATGCAATTTGAACGAAAAAAATCGGTTCATAAACATTTGAGAAAAAATTTAAAAAAAGTCAAAAATCGCGGTTTCGTATTTTTTCTGTATAAATTCCAATTTTGTTTGAACAGACTTATTGTTAACTACAAGTATAGCCCAAGACAAGCGGAAAATGATCATTTTTTCAGAAATTTTAAAAAGTTTTATTTTTTCGAGTTTTAACGATTTACAGAAAAAAAAGACGTTTTAAAAAATCAGCTTTTACAGAGGCAAAAAATGATCGTACAGAAACAATGGTGGGCTCATTTTATTCGCGAAGACTTGTACTTTCATGCTATTAAAAAACCAAATCACTTTTATTTAACTTTTGCATAAAAAAATGCGTTGTAAAATGCGACTCCCTGAGGTCGTAGGACCTTCATTTTTTTTAAACGCGTGTTTTGAAAGCCAGTTTTCAAATATGCAACGGCCAAAAATGTAAAACCAAAATTAAACAAGTTATTCGACAAAACCGGTTCGAAAAAATGATTTGATGATGATTGAAAATGAACAATTTTGCAACGCATTTTTTTATGCAAAAATTAAATAAAAGCGATTTGGTTTTTAAAAGCATGAAAATACAAGTCTTCGCGAATAAAATGAGCCCATGATCGTTTCTGTACGAGATATTTGGGATAATACATGATATTTTACATGAATTTTCGAATGAATTTTCAGAAGTATCATTGATTGAAGAAGTATCATTTTCAGAAGTATCATGTAACGTGAGAAAATGAAGAGAAGCGCGGTCAGTGCGCCCGGCGCGGCGCGCCGAGTGCACAAAGGACGCTGTCGAACTTTGTGCTCTGATAAAAAATGATTGCCCCCCACTTTGAGTACTGGCATTTTACACGTTGTTTATTCTTTAAACGAGTATAAACAACAGATTAACAGGTCGCCAGAAGTACCTCTCATTATGTACCTATATTTTTCTGGAGTGTAAGGGTCCGGCGCGTCGCGCCGCGCGCGCGAAATGGCTGGCCGACTTTGATCACTGATAATTCATTATTGCCTCCACTTTAACTTCTGGCATTTCACATTTCGTTTATTCTCGATGTAAATAATAAAATAGCAAGTTGGCAGAAGTCCCTCTCAAAATGTTATTTTTCGAAAATTTTTCCACCAGTTTGTCAGCTTCTGCCAGCCCTTTCGCCCCCACTTACGCTTCTGCCAAATTTTTCTCGGCTTTCTTTCATATTCCCCGATGCATTAAAACAAGAATCAGCCTTACCGGTCCTTTTGTTTCTTCACCGGGAAATTTACATGTTCAAGCGCCCACCCCCGCTAATAGCCCCCAGCGGGCCCCGTGGCAGAAGCCTATTTGTTTCGTCGCGAAGGGTCGAACCTTTTCCAGGTAAGAAATTCCATCCCTCCAAAAATGTTAGGTTTTGGGTGCCAGCTCTCGGTCTATTACATTAATACATACTAATATAAAACATTTCGCAACAATCGCGCATATGCAATACGAACGAAGTCACGATTTCGCGAAATGAGGGTTAAAACTGCTGTCGTCTGAAACAAACTAAAAGACATCTATTACAGGGTGTGGGCGAAGTATTTGCTATTCCAAATCATTAGGGCGATTGCTGCCCCAGAGGCGAGAAAAACTTTTTTCCAGATTTCATTTGCGACAGGAGCTGATAGGGTGTCCTGTCCCGGATTTTATTTGATCAGATTGTATAAAATGACAAAAGCTTCTGGGTAGATATCAGCATATTTTAAAGCAAGGGAAATTAAAGCGACCTACACATGTTGGACCAGTAATACAGTGATGGGCAAAATTGTGGAGTCACGTAAACATTTCTGGAAGCTAATAGAGATATCAATACGAAATTTGAAATACGAATAACTCATAACTTATAACGTTAAAAACTTATAACTCGAATTCAGCTTGAAGTATACAAAGCGTTTCAAAAAACGGTGTCGTATGTACAGCGTGTTTTTTTATATTTTGGCACCCACCTACAGGATGAATCGTAGGACACAAAAAAACTTACTAAACACAAAGCTTTTAAAATTTTTTATATATTATCTTTTGACATCGTCAAAAAAAAAAGAACAACTACAAGTACAGAGAAAAAAAACAAGGATACATATTTTTTTACGGAATACCATGTGTAATCTTCGACAGATTGATTGAAATTCTATTATACAGTACGTACCATCCATAAAGTTTACACCATATGAGAAAATTTTTGTCAGCTGTTTGGGAATGTCTTTAAACCAAAATAGCGCCCATCAAACCTAGTCAAAAGTGCAGAATATACGAGTAGCATACGAAAATTTGAAATCAAGCCAGGAGTAAACTACCTTTAGTTTTAATCCTAGAGAAAAATATTATAAAAGAAAGTTATTCTTTTGTCAAAGATTAGCTCTAATATGAAGTTTCAGTGCTCTGCGGTGAAAACGTGGTTCCTGACATTTTTTCAACTTACCCTCGTACCACAATTCGAACGAAATTTCTCATCATTAAAATCATATTTTCTGGAGACTCTTCTCTAAGAAAAATGTTGTTATTGTTCAAAACAATGTAAATGGGTAACGAATGGGGAACAATTATTTAAAGGTCAGCAAGAAATAAACAAATTTTTGGTGCAAACTATATTTTATGTTCAAGAATAATGCAAAAAGTTAGAAAGCACGTTTAGAATATAATTATTAATACATGTTTATCAAAAATATAACTGCTATTAAGTGGAAATAATTTTAACTTTACAAAGAAATACGACAGCAAGATATCAATGAAAAGCAAAACCTTTAGATCCATCGCACACGGCAGACAGTCTGTCAGAGACTATTTTGTAATAAACCACCGCAGACCGACCGACAGTAGGTGAGAAATCAGAAATAACTCGCACACGTACAGATAGCCTGTGGCGCGTTTAGATAGACCATGGACGGGGCAATGCATGTGCAAAAAATAATATGCATCGCAATATTACTAAAACGTAGAAAAAGAAGAAATAGTAATTTTTTACGATTTCTTATTTACCCATTTACTAGTCAACGTCTATTGAAATAAAAGTTTCATATACTATTTGATGATCTTGTATCCAATACCAGATTGTGACTATATGGTACGCTACTGACCACGCATTATATTTCGCCCAGCTCCAACTAAATTGTGGAGTTCGCGCGCAAATCCCCCTAAATCAATTTTCAGACATTTTTTACTTTTTTGTGGATTCATATACTTCTCAATGATCTCTACAATATAACACTTTACATACAGAACAAAACTCGTTAAATTCCTTTTTAAATAGCTGTCAAATATACGGCTTTGGAGCATACCGCGCTAAATCCAATCCCATATATCTTGGTAAAATAATGCTTTTCGCGTTCAGCGGACTTCACAGAACGACATAGTGTGTTGCTGGCAACATTTCCCCACCTACATATTTTTAGTGTTGGCATGCAATATTTTCATAGAATCTGTAAAAGAAACCGCGTAAATACCACAGAATACCGATATTTTGCTGTAGTGTTGCTTGTCAGGGGGAATCTTGTGTTGCCAGCAACACTTCGTCGTTCTGTGAAGCCCGCTTATAAGAGAAAAAGAAAAAATCTTTGGAAAATCTATTAACCAAGCACTTTGGAAACGATTGGAAGGATGACGAAGACTTGGCTTGGTACAATGATTTATTACTCAGTCAACCAATCAACAATTTGGAAGATGATACGGCTGAACCGTGTGATTGCCTGGCAGAGGAGAACGCCGTGCATGTATAGTGCAGATTTTATAAAAAAAATCTGTACTTTTTTTATTAATAGAGGATCGAGGAAATAGTTTTCTTTTATATACAAAATATGTGTTCTTTTATATACAAAATATATTTTTATATACTTTTTCACCATACTATACTGAAACTTCGTATTGGAGCTAATCTTTTACAAAGAAATAACTTACCTTTTTAATATTTTCCCTAGGGTTGAAAATAAAGGTAGTTTCCTCCTGGGTGGATTTCAAGTTTTGTATGCTACTCGTATATTATGAACTTTTTACCAGGTTTGATAGGCGCTACTTTAGTTTAAAGATATGTCCAAACAACTGACGAATGAAAAACTGATGGCAAAAAGGTTTTCCACGAAATTACATGTAAAAACATCAATACGTCGATCGTCATTCACGCTTCACGTAGGCTTAGGGTACGTTTCCATTGCACGCTATGCGATGCTATGCTATGCTATGCCATTCGAGGCGATGCTAGTAAAACAAACATATGAATATTTATCTAAATGTACTGACAGCGTGCTATACAGAACGATGCAATGCTAGTAGCGCCGAGTGCGAGCGTGTGTTTTAAGATCAAATTTGTTAGATTTTATCGCGCTAATTAGCCCAAAGTAGGGATGGGCATATTTTTAAAAACATCGATGTTCAACATCGGTACCTACTATCGATGGTAGTAAAAACATCGGCTAGAAAACATCGATGTTGTGAAACATCGATGTTTCAAAATAATATATATAAAGTGACTTTAATTTTTATGTTGAATGACTTAAAAAAAGTGTATAGTTTTGTAGAAGTAGAAACTAGAAAATTTGCCTTCAGATATCGGCGTACCGGCATTTAATAAATGAGATCTTTGCTGGAATTTAATACTTACTGCCTTGACGGATAGATGTCGCGTAAGCCACAATGTACAAAGAGTAAAACGAATCAATTAGTAATTTTTTCTGTTTTTTTTTTTAGCAACTAAAAAGACTTTCGTACTGAAAAATTAAATGATATTTGTGGGATACGTATTACGTTTGATGTTTACAAGTAACATCGATGTTGAAAATATAACATAGAAATTAAAACATCGATGTTCAGTGGAAAACATCGATATTTCAGAAACATCGATGTTAGGTGCCCATCCATAGCCCAAAGTAGACAGTATCGTGAAGCCGTTTGTACCTATTGCACGCATGGACGCTGAAAAATTAATATAAGCCGTAAGAACTATTATGGGATCAGCGATCCAAACAATATCACAACAGAGATGTTACCAACAAACTATGGGACGAAGTGGCAAGGGATGTGACGTTTTCAAGTAAGTAAATGCATGTTAATCTTTATTTATATCTTTATTTTAACATTTTTATTTTAACGTTTTATTTTATTTATCAATTTTTATTTATTTTAACATTATATTGCTGTGTAGTGTGTACTATGCAGTTCTTATGAACTAACAATAGATAAGCTAGTGATTATACGAGTATAGGTAATCGGTTGCCTCGAGATGCCATTCAGTATATATTGAAATGTTTCTGAAGACATGCGAAAATACTCATGAAATTTGTGGGATCCTTTTCAAGTTCTTTAAACAGATGGTGAACCTCTCCAAATCGTCTTTTACCTTTATTAATTGTATGAATCCGGAGGTTTCTGTTTCCGACTTTTTTTTTTATTTATTTTCTTCATAATCATGTATTTTAATACAGAGTTTTCGATCAGATAATCACTAGTATTCATGACAGATCGCAACGAAGCACAAAAAAATCACTAATAGTCGGATAGCGGTGTATGTAAACACGTCTGATTAAAAAGAAAGAAATATAGCAACGCATCGCCTCGCATGGAATAGCATAGCATCGCATAGCGTGCAATGGAAACGTACCCTTATTAACACCTCTATGTTTTTAACACACCGATCCCAGGCTGTTCACGAAGTCACCTGACTGCACGACCGTAATCGGTATAATCTGAAAGAAAGGAACAATACTCGCTGTTGTTGTTTATACTTTAAGCCGATTTTTGAACACATTTGTATTTGGAGGCTATACTCGCAAGTAATAATCTTTTTGAAATTCTATGTCTTTATTATGGGATTACCCCTGGAAAATATTGCGATCTGCGTCATGGTTTTGCGTCACGTCACGCTTGGTAAAGATGGTTTGCCTTGATATTCTATGTCTTTATTATGGGATTGTTCCTGGAAAATATTGCGATCTGCGTCATGGTTTTGAATCACGTCACGCTTGGTAAAGATGGTTTGCCTAACCTGAAGGGGCAAAATCTGGGGTAGGAAAAAACTCTATCGAGCATCATGTATGTGACGCATGACGTCATACTACCACCGTTAACCATTTTCCACAATATGATCTAGTGTTTACAGGCAGTTACTGGTTCCGAGGGAGTTTATGCAAGTGTAAAAAATAAATAATTCTCAGTTTTAAAAATGACTTATTAAATAAATAAGTCATTTTTTTAAAATATGATTCATTTTTTGACTGATAACTGAAAGACTTTGTAAGTAAGATAAGTAAGGACTTTATGAAATGAATAAATGTAAGCTCAAAAAGTTTTACTTCAAAATCGTTCTCAAAATGGACAGACAGTAAATTATGTTTCGAAAAAGTTTGTTAAAAAAAACTCTCAGTGGCTTAACGTTATATTGTGTCTGTCTGACTTGTTTGACGCCGACTAGTCAATATTTCTCTCAGCATGAGAGAACAAAGTTTGCAGACCAAAAATAAACATGCAAATCAACATCCATTCACATTCACATTCACCTCGCCTGTATTCCATTATTATAAGTGACATACTTGAATAAAATTAAACAGTAATCAATAAAATCCGTTTTAAAACTTTTTTTGAAAATAGCTTTGTCAAACGAAATGTGTGAATTTTCCGTCGAGCGTTGATGCATATATAATATTTGTAAGAAGAAAGTATAAGAAGTACTATTTATATTTAAATGGTAAGTATAATAAGTAAATAAAAGTAGTAAACGAGATTTTCCTGAGTTTCTTGCACGCTGTTAGAATGTCGGCGGTGCACAGTATGAATTTTTTTTCATTTATAATTTAGTTTCTAAATTTTAGTCAATTTCCTTAAAAACATTCTTATGCGTCCTGCATCTATGTTTACGTTACTATAGGTACGCGAAAAAGTCTTCTTCCCAGTTCCATCACAAAAATAGGGTTCTGTTATATAAATAGTTAAATAGTTCTCATTAAAAAATTATCGATGACATCATAGTCAATATTCAAGGCTCGTTTCAAAAATATGCCGATTTATATGTATTTTTGACGCGCCCGAGCAATTTTTCAAACAAAAAAATAGGTTACGATAGCACTGAATATAATGACTGAATTACATATCACTATTTTTTTTTTTACGTGAAAAACTAATTAACCGAAGTGTTACAATAAACTCAAGTTGGGGGAGGGGGAAGTAGGCCTCTTGTGTGGGTGCCACGGACCCTTATAAGGGCCCTGAGATTATCCACCACAAAAATAACAAAGTTTTTTTTATAGCAAACAAATTTATTACATCCTATTTGTGTCGCCCTCTTAAATAATCCTATTAATTGATTAGATTACTATTAGCCGGTTGATCAATTTTCTGCACTGCTGGAGGCGAACTGGTAATCGCAACCGCGGTTGATTCGTTAACTCTTTTAGCCGCTATGTTTGGACGTCGTGGGCGCCCCCGTGCGAACGCATGCTCCCTCAAAAGGGAGGCGTCTCCGCATTATATCCGCGTCCCGATGCCGCGGATGCTCATTCACCGACAAAATACCACCTGTGACGCCAGTCGTTTAGTTTCTCCCGCTTTTCGTTGATCCCTTACGAGATGAAGTATACCTGGCTGATGTTGGCCTCCTGTCTGGTGCTCGTCCTGGCCGAGCTGGTGCCTGCGACTCAAGCAGGACCCTACATCGACGACGGTGAGTCCAACTGAAAATGTTCTGTTAAAAAAAATCGAAAACTAGTGAAATAATTACCTACATAAAAACTACAATCTAAAGAATTTTGAAAATTGAAATATGGTATTCTAATATTATTTATAAGACTATAGAGTGATCAAAATATATTCCAAACATCACATTAGTTGTGGCATATGTTAACATATGGCCAACATAGTCACGTGCCTGAGTGTTGAGCACTGGTCAGCAAATTTTTATATTAAATTGGTCTGCTTATAGAAACCTTTAACATTTTTTTTTGCTTGATTGTTGGTCTTTAAGTAACATTGCTAAACATAATTGAACTTTGAATCAAGTTCGATTAATGAATGGTCATAAAGCATTTTCACTGTCATCAACTCACAAAATATATTAAAACCATTATGCACATTAATAAGGTCATTAAGGTGTTGGTAAGTGATTTTTTTTTCTGATCTGCAAAAAAATATAGTCCTTAAAAATAGACAAAGAGTGCTTAAGTCTTTTTCGAAATTTCGAGATGTTCTGAGAATTCTAGTTTTAATTCACACTAGCATTTTGTTTGTGAGATGTTATAAAATTTTGCAAAAACCATGTGTAGAAAATTTATATTATCACATGGTAATCATAAAAAAAAATCACAAATATTTTGCAGCCCATTTCCATGTCTGGGGGTGCCATACATTTTTTGAAAGAAAATTTTGTTTTGAGTTTTTTATTTTTATTTTAGTTTTGCTATATCTACATACCTTCTATTTGGGTCTAGTTATAACTCCCTAAAATCTGGTATGGGTCCTGCGCTTCCTAATGAAAATACACGCATTTCATATTCCACCAGCTACAAACAATAAAATCGTATAAACTACTATCCCAAAATTATTAGGAAAAACAAAATAAATTTATTATTTTATATATAAATTTGTTATATTATATATTAATAATATATTTATATTATTATAAATTTTATAGCAAATATTTTATAATATTTGCTATAAAATTGAAAGAATGTTTTTCAGGTGGAAGAAATTTATTACTACTTGTTACCATAATATACTTTTATGGTATAATACGGTTTGTTTAAAGATGATCAACTTGACTCGGTATTATTATTTAAATATAAATTTATATGTTTATTCATGTTTTTAGATTTTATAATTGTTTTCAATCCATATTCATTCAAATATATTCTGCACAAGGTATGTTCTGCAAAAATGTTTTGCATAAATAAAATTCAAAAGTAAATCAATAAATAAATTATACTAAACAATAAATAAAATAAATTAAACAAAATCGAATTCAACTGACAATTCCGTGACAATACAATAATTCTGAAGCTCATCATCAACTCAAAAAACATTTTTGCATATTGTTCACAAAAAATATGTTGGACCGATGATAGTGACAACTTCAAATAAAAAAATCAAGAAAATCATATATAAAATATAAAGAATATAAATCATATCAAAATATAAAGAATATAAAATCGTGAGATTAAAAAAAATACTGTTTTTTCAGTATAATATTCAGCGGCCGGCATATTTTTGTTTTATGTGATTTTTTATTTATATTGATTCACCATAAATATGTAGTCTTGGATGAATTTTTGGGTAACTGTTAATTAGAAATCGAAAAAAAAATCATTGTACAATATCTTCAATAATAACTTCTGCAATAGTTCATCGCTTTCATTAAACCAATGTACCTAAAAAAAATAAAAAGAAAAACCAAAAAACTTGAAGAAGCCTCTATAACAGCAACGCCAATTACGACTACTAATATGATTGTAAATGCAACTCACAGGGTGTTCCAACCTTTTCTAAAACAAAAATATTCTCTCAAGGTGTACCATACAAAAAGATCGTGCCGTAATAAGGCATATATTCTGCAAGAATCACGCTACAAAACAAAACAAAAGTGTTATTAAATCGATCAACCACTGCATAAGTTATTTAAGACAAAAAAATACATTATTCAGGTGGGTCGATTTTTTGCAAGTACGTGTATTTGAAATGTTGTATAAAATCGAATTTACGGTTTTAAAATGTATATCTGAGATAAACAATCATTTCTGAATTATCAAATTAACTGATGATTAGTTATGATGTGTGTGTGTTCACATAATTATTATGACTTACAGGCTAGGTATGTGTCTTTAAGATACATAAATAAGATTTTTTTGTTGCTTCGAAATAGTTCATTATTACAAGTTTAATGTTCAATTAGGTCACTGAAAACGTAGTAAACCACCCTCATAGGACAGTCTGGGAATTTATAAGATCATATTTTTTTTTTCTTCAGGAACCCGGAGAGTTTTATTATTGACCTAACTTTGTTAATAAAGCGGTTTTCTGTCCTCTTGTCCCATTCAATTAAAAAATAAGAAAACTGTGTCTACTTGAAATGACAGCTTGCCATAGGAGCCAAATAAATGTTAAAATTAAAAAAATATCCAAATATAATTTTCGAATTCAAACGTTAATCTATTTCAGTATTATTCAGTATTATATTACAAAATCTAAAGAAATAAAAAATTATTTTCTTGTTTAAGATTCTGAAAATTACCACCGTTCATTTCTATACAGAAGCGGTAAGCTTTTTTCCATTTAGTGAGGGCTTCGACTACCCAAAGTGGATTTGTATTTATTGTTTCAATACCATTTTGTATAATTTCTTTTAATAATGCAACATTGTTGTGTTCTTTTAGATATGTATTATTTTTCAAATAATAATATAAAAAGCTATCGAGAAAGTTGGTCTGGACTGTTCGGCGGCCACTTAACCTTTAAACTGCCGGCATTTTTCCCTTATAAATTTATATTTTTGAGGGGCAAAGTTTATATATATAAACATCTAATACATCTAGAGTAGTTGCCGAGGTCACGGGTGGCTCATATATGAGCCAGGCCGGCTGGCAACAGTCGGGCCAATGTTAGAAATTTTCAGATTGTGTAAATTACTATATATTTATTTTTAACCGAATGTGCTTGATATTATAATGTAATAAGCTACCAAAAACACTCTAAAATATATTTAGTCACCAATAAAACCACAAGCATCCAAACCGTCCCTAGCGAGGGGATGAAATTTTCAAAAAATTCGTTATTAGGTGGGTATTGATTTTTTACAAGATTTTTTTCCGTAAACACGCTGTAATATCTGTAAAATGTACCCTGAAATTTTTTCCAATCGATTGTGGTGCCAAAACTACCCCTAGCAAGTGGGTGAAATTTTTAGAAAATATAGCTATATATTTTATATATCAAAAACACTTTCCTTCTGCTAAACCCAGAGCTAACAACGTGGACGTAGAAAGTGATGTAGCTCCATTTTTTTTTAAATTTTTTTATAAATTAAAAAAAATATTTTTTTTATTTTTTTTTATTTTCCTTTAATTTTTATTAGAAATAGAACAATATTAGATAATCATTATATGGAATAAAAAAAATGTAGTTTCTGTTTTCATTTTCATCTCGGCATCTCAATCAATTGCGGAAAATTTTAGGGTACATTTTACAGATTTTACAGCGTGCTTCCAAAAAAAAAATCGTGTAAAAAAGTCAATACCCACCTAATAACGAATTTTTTGAAAATTGCACCCCCTCGCTAGGGATATTTTCGGCATCTCCATCAATTGCGGAAAATTTTAGGATACATTTTACAGATTTTACAGGCTATTTACTAAAAAAATCAGTAAAACGTTCAATAACGAATACAAGTTCAATAACGAGTTTTTAAATATTTCACCCCTCGATAGAGGTAGTTTGGGTACCTCGATAAACTAAAGAATTTCAGTTGTATCGTTTAGAGATCAGAGAGTTTATTAAATGGGAAAAATTCACTATAATATCTGTATTCATCACTAAAACTATTATTTTATTACTGTCCCATATATGAGCCAACTGGCAGTCTAAAGGTTAATTGTTCCAAATTTTCCAATTCAAGTTTCTTATTTTTCATTAAAAAAAATGTTACTAAGCCAACCATATGGGATGGTGCCCCATGTTGCTGGAAAACTAATTTTTACGCTTCATTTAAAGGTAAAATTCATCTATTAAATCTTCAGTGGCTTTCTGCAGATTGTCAAGGTAAAGATCACCGGTCAGTGACTGATAAAAAAATCTTCTTTATCCCATCCCACCCGTTTATAAGTCGACGGCCAGAATGTTTCACTTGAAAAAAATTTTCGGGATTGTAAGGAGTGCAGTAATTAATGTGTTTCCTATTTGGAATTCCCGCAGTGCTAAAACAGGACTCATCACTCCACAACATTTTATAGAAGAAATTTGGATCCCTTTTTTTGTTTTTCTAACATAGTTCTAACATTCTGCAGAATGTCAAACGTTCTTGTTTATTAGCTTGAGTTGAGTGTTGAACCCTTGTCGACTTTAAAAGGAAGAAACCTATATATATATTTTCAAAGTTCTATATACTTTTGCAACACTTTGCAGCAAAATTTTGACAAAATCTCTTATTGTATGTAATTCAGCTGGTTTTGACAGTTAGTTTTGACAGCTAGTTTTGACATTCAACTAGTCTTGTGAAGTCTCCGAACAACTGCTAGAGCAATATATTGCACACTACACGTAAAATTGAAATAGGCGTTTTTTTTGCTTCTTTTTTTTTAAATAAATATAATATGAAAACTATATCATAAAAACATAACATAATTAACATTAAAACCTACAACTCTTGCATTTAACATTTTTCTATATAAAACCAAATAAAAATGTTAAGGGGGGGGGGTCCATTTATAGTGAAACACCCGGTACGATATTTTGAGAACAAAGTGATTGAAGGATAATTTAATTGAAGGGGCAGTACAAAATGGAATTTATTCCACATTTTATTAAAAAACCAAGTAAACTTTTGTGCAAAAAAGTTGTATTAAAAAACTATACTAAACAAAAACTAAAATATAACAAATAGTTCAGTTTTCAAAAGGATCACAAAAAGGAAAATCATGATTTCAGGATATAATCGAAAAACTTTTATGGTTTACAAAATGTTTAAAGCTAAAACTATTTTTGTTGGAGTTCGCATCTCAAAAATCCGACTATTGTTACTTGTGTGCATGTGTATTGAATACGTGCATAGTTTTATGTGTTGTTTTTGATTGGTCGGATACATTTTACTTGTCTAAAGACCGCTGCCAATAGAACCACGACTTCCATATCCAATGTTTCCACACTTAATTAGACTAAATCCCAAAAATTAAGTTATATTCTTAAAAGTTGGATATGACTTTTATGACCTTTCTAACAACTGTGACCGATATGACTGTTATGATCTTTATGACTCATATGACCTCTATGAGCATATTATAATCTTTATAACCTAAATAAACTGAATGACCTATGTAACCTTTGATGACCTGAACTACATTTATTTGTTTTGGATATGGATATTGAAGAAAAAAAGAGAGTAGGGATTTAATAATGTGATATTTGAATTCTCCTACCTCAAAAACCTATAAAATAATACGTCATATGAATATCTTCAATAATACACATTAAGATACAAAGAAACAATCGCTCCCTCTCTTCGTGTGTATAACAAAAACACCATCATGAATATAAACTGAATATTTGGTTTGAGTACACATAAGTTTTCACAAATTTTTAATGTTTTCCTTACATTATATTCTAGTTTTCCCTCCCGATCAATACTAAACTTCTACTCCACTGCGTGGATGCGGAAGTAATTGTTTCATTATTACTATTTCTTCTTCACTACGTGAATGTAGAAGGAAAATGAGAGTAGAGACTGAATTATGTGATATATGAATTCTTCTACCTCAAGAACCTATAAAACGAGAAGTTACATGGATATGTTTATTAATTCATAATGTGGGACAACAAAACACCTCCCCCCTTTCTCACCAAAAACACATTCAGCAATTGAACTTAAATTTTAGATTTGTTTGGTCACACACATGTTCTCACATGTTTTTAAAATGTTCTTTATATGTATATTTTTCTAGATAACTCCCCGTATCAAGTGGAGAGGGGCGAAGAGTGTATGACATTTTTGCGGAACTCTGGCTACTGTGTGATTACTAACATTTATTTTAAAACATTTTCTTTTACCTATTTTGATTAATTACCCCCCTCAACCCCTCCAACCCCTATTAAGCTACAAATCTTTAAATTTGCAGATTTTATCACGCGTCTTAAATTTGAGTGCATATCTTGAATCACTTGCGAATAGGCAAGGAAAAAGTGTCACTCTCATTTATTCCCCAACCCCTCAACCGACTAAGCTTAAAATCTAACCAGCTTCAGACTTCGTCATTGTACATAAGTGCTCCAAATTTCAAGTTGATATCTTAACGTGTTTTCGAGTTATCGTGTACACCAAAAAAGTTTACAGAGAGACAGACCGACAGACAAAGAGGCAGATTTTTTTCGCGCCATTGCGTGTTGCACCACTACGGATGCACCCATGTCGAAAAGAAGTTTGTCGACGTCTCCATGATTCCGGCTGATTGGCTTATCTGAAATCAAAAAACCAAACAGCATTTTAATCTGGAAAGCTGTGGCTGTCGAATGAACTAGAATCATTTGAAAATATTGGAAATTGAATAATTGGCATGCTTTTGAATATTAATTTTCGAATTTCATGATTTCATTCGATTATTTTGTTACGAAAAAAAAACTGCTCGGTATTTTTGCATTATTTTAGTTCAAACGATGACTATACATGTGCCAAACCTACCATTAAAATTTCAAAGCAATCGGTCAAATCGTTATTGAGATATCGTGGAGATCAGTTAGAAAAATACAGTTTGGAGAAAAACGCGTTTAAAAGTTCAACTACGATTTAAACTATAAAATCTTTACTCACCATTAATCTGCTATGCCTGGTCCATAGAGAATTCCTTCTTCTTCCTCCTGGAAGTCCCCTAAATTCCTCTCTATACAGGTATATATAAGTGTACATATGTATTGAAAGGTCTCAGGTAGCAACCCCAAGCATCACAATAGGCCCCGTGCCCCACCCCGTCAAGCACTTGACTAAGCGCTCCTGAATAGTTGGTCTTGTAACTGCTGTAACTTTCCAACGACTTCGAATATTGGAAAATCACTTTACCAGCATATTCACACATATTTAGGAATCAATTTATGCAAAAAAAAAGATTTTTTCAAAATATCACACGGGGTGACCCCCTTAAACTTAAAATCCTGATGCTTCAGAACATTTTAAGCCTACTTAGCCAATAAATATTTTTAAACATTTTTTAATTCACCACGTGGATGTCGAAGTAAAATAAAACAGTCATGACATTTGAAAAGTATTTATTTAATAATACTGGAATATACAGCATCTTACAGTACGTTAAGTTTAGCTTTGATCAACGTAGAAATGGTTTAGTTTAAAGTTAAAAAGCTTTAGCTTTGGCTCAACGAATTTTATTTTCTAATAAATCAGTTTCCAATGTATCGCCATTAAACGGTTTCGATCGATTTAGCTGTTAATGAGAGATAATATACGGATATGAGAACAGCACGCTGTTAAAAACCTTTTGAAATGTGCGTCACTGAATTGACAAATATTTGTCTTGTCAACTTCAAAATATAATGATTGTGCGATTAGTAATGGTTATTTTTATCACTCCCACATGAGGCTTAAATCGGGATTAATACTTTCTAAATTAATTTCCGCCAAACAGGATCCCTCTTACTCTTCGCAGGATTTTGATTAAATAATTTTTCCACTCACAGTTCGATAAATTGCCGATTTCGCCTCTCAACAAATGTTTTCTCATACAGTGTGCGCCATAATATGGGCTATAATATACAGGGTGTGGCGTGAAGACTTTTGGTTAACCGTATATGAAAAGGACAAATACCCGATTTTGAAAATATGCGTGCGGGTGTTTATCGGTGTGATCACTTTGATGAACACATTGACATCAACAGGGTACTTCCGGTTATACCGAACGTTGCTGTCAACTTTGTTATTTTAAATGGAACATGAAACATCCTCTGTTGTATAACGCCATTTGATGTGGTTTTTTATTCTCTTTCGATCTTTATTAGTTTATTATTTGGATATGTAAAAAGCATCACATTTTTTGAATTTGATTATCATTTACGGGAAAATCGAATTATTGGGAGAACATGTCTTGTATTTGTCGAAAGGGGACAACTAACAAACTTAAGCCGACCCATTAAGATTTGGTTTATATTTTTTGTTTGTTTTATTTTTCTAAATAATGTAATACAATGTTTTATAATTTTTTATAATCTGTATGTATGTTTTGTATACCTGGGTTCAAAAATTCATGTATTTTTGAACAGAACGACACATATGATATCCTCGATCGATATTCTACTGTAATATATTTTTAGGAGTTTACCCAACTCAAAAAATTGCGCAAAGTTATTTTGCAAACGCTAGTTTTCAAGGCAGCCAAAGACAAAGCGTCAATGTTTTTTTGCTAAAAAAAAATCTTAAGACATCTTCTCAATTTTCGACTAAAAAATGTTATAGTATACACCTTGGATTGCAGATATCAAATATGTCATCTTGTTAAAAAATACAGTTTTTGGGAACTATGGTTTGACATCAAAATAGTTCAAATTGAATAATAAATAAACAGTTAGATTTATTTAATCTAATCCTGCACTGATAATACTTTTTGTGAGTATATCCACGTCACTATTGGGCGTTAAATTTTTTTTTTTTTATTAAGAATTACAACTCACCGGTTGAACATCCACATGTTTGTATAAAAGCAAATGCGTGTTAGAGCGTCTCGGCGTGGCCATTCAATTCGTTAAAAAGGGGTTTGTGTTATTCCATGCTTCTACCTTTTCACCGTAAAAACAATTACGCGAGGTCAAATGCAACAGCGTCACTCTATCTCTTATCGTTTCTAGTCCTGTCTCGTTTCATAATCGAGGCATTACTTACATTTGCACTTCAATAGCACCCACAGAATGGGGGTGAGCAGATATGCAAAGAATATCCCTTGTTATTAAATTAAATTTAAATATCATCCCAAGGGGAAAGGGATATACCAAATATATGACAAGTTCATGCTGATGATGCTCAAAAAATATTAATTAGTTATATTCATTAATGTTATTTTGTAGAAACGTTCAATAAACGTTCGACATTATTATAACCCTTATAAAAGTGATAGCTGCGACAACTAAAGAAAAAAACTATAACACAGGACCACAAAAAAATTTTTCATGTGCGGAATACTACGCTATGCCTACTATATGTTTTTTGGGTCGCTGATTACGAATCCGGGCTTAGTATTGCTTGATCAGCTAACATAACCTCAAAAAACACTCAAAAACTCCAAAAATCGAGTTCATAAATTGAATACCACACGAGACCTGAATTTTTAAACTTGATAGCCCCTTAAACTGAACTCTTGCATCTCCTTGCAACTCCTAGCCGCTTAACCTAACCTCAAAAAACCCTCAAAAACTAAAAAAAGAACGAGTCTAAATACTCAACAGCACACTTCACCTGAATTTTTAAACTTGATAGCCCTTTTCACTGAAATCTCGAACATCAAAATCTCCGAATCCAAATCTTCAAACCCCTAAAACTAAACCCCCAAAACTAAGAAAAACGAGTCTAAAACAACACACTGGACCTAAATGTTGAGTGAGTCCAGTGTGATGTTGAGTTTTTAGACTCGTTTTTCTTAGTTTTTGGGGGTTTAGTTTTAGGGGTTTGATGATTTGGATTCGGATATTTTGATGTTCGAGAGTTCAGTTAAAAGGGCTATCAAATTTAAAAAATTAGGTGAAGTGTGCTGTTGAGTTTTAGACTCGTTCTTTTTTTAGTTTTTGGGGTTTTTGAGGTTAGGTTAAGAGGCTAGAGTTTGAAAATTTTTATTCGGAGATTTTGAGATGCAAGAGTTCAGTTGAAGGGGCTATCAAGTTTAAAAATTCAGGTCAAGTGTGCTGTTGAGTTTTTAGACTGTTTTTTTTGAGTTTATGGTGGTTTTTGAGGTTAGGTTAAGAGGCTAGGAGTTGCAAGGAGATGCAAGAGTTCAATTGAAGGGGATATCAAGTTTAAAGATTCAGGTCCCGTGTGCTATTCAATTTGTGAACTCGATTTTTGAGTTTTTGAGCGTTTTTTGAGGTTAGATTAGCTGATCAAGCAAAAGTAAGCCCGGATTCGTAATCAGCGACCCAAAAAACAAATAGTAGGCATAGTGTAGTATTCCGCACATGAAAAAAAATGTTGTGGTCCTGTGTAATCTTTAACTACATACATATCTTAGTAATATCCTTAATGTAGTAATACATATTGTGATTCTGAGTAATTTTTAAGCATAATCAGTTACTGTTTCCTGCAACATTATTATTTATTTCCTTCAGCATCTTAACTTTTTTTGCTTTGATTTTCATGATTTTGAATTTTAACAAACATATGTGATGCTGTCTGTGAAAAGGTACAAGATCTCGGAAAAACAGTTTTCGGGTGAGGGTCAGAGTTCGATAGAGCATAAATGTCGCTTCAATGAAAAAAATGAAGTCTCTAGCGTTAATATAGCTCGAACTGGAAGCAGGTAAAGTTTCAATATGTAAAATCGTAATTTTTGAGAAAAATACATGTAAGGTTTTAGAACAGAACTGTACACGAAAAAATAGTTTGTACACTTGAAATCACGTCGTAGTCGACTTATTTCTAGTGTACATGGTTGCTAGATATGTATGTCTAGCACCTATATCCGTTGAAATCCGGAATTAGTATTTTTCGACTTGGAAACTGCGTTTTGGGCTGTAGCGCAAAATTCACTTTCCTCCACAATTCATAATTACTACAAAAATTTATTAAGTCGTCTTACCTTTTTTTTTCGGTGCCGAATTTCTACAAATTTAAGTAAATTGTTTATATAGTAGAGCCTACAAATACATTCCATTATTTTCAATTCTATTTCGTTATATTCCTTCGAATCCTACTTTCAGCATCTATAACAGTGGATTTTAAAATAATACCGTCATCTATTCTGTCGTATTGTTGTAAACTCTGTCTTACAGCCATTTGTAACAGATTACCTGAAAATTAGCGTTATTGGTACGGAAACTTAAAAGTTCTAAATGTGTTCCAACACGATAATTAAAATACATTAATTCAACGTTTATCGAGCTATTCTAAATGGAAAGAACGAGCTCAAAAAGAAACCATTTTTTCTCCTGTTTCGCTATCCTCCAGATCTGAATCTGAATTAGAAATGTGTGTTAGATAGTTTGTGATGAGACTTTAATTACATTTATCAAATTTCAAGTTGAGGCAATTTTCCACTTTAGAGATATGGACAGCCACCTTATATATCTAAGGAACGGTGAGAAGACATCAAACATATTAATCTATACAACTGAATGTCAAATCTCTCTTTAACCTCGTCACTCCACCATTTTTTAAACATAACCCCATGATCTGGGGGGAGTGCAAGAAAGTATAAACGTTAGTATTTTTTTAACGTACCATTTGTATTCATCTAACATCAAAAACTATAAAACCCAGTGTCATCTGATTCATATAACCTCATCATTCTACCACCTTGAGCCGCAAAATCTCATAACCCCTCTACCCCATAAACTCAGTACTCTATAATCCCATCGTCGGGGGTATGAGTGTGCATAAATACGAAAGATTGAGAAAACGTAGATGTTTTCCAACAGACGTCCAAAATTTTACAACATAGTAGTCAGTCAGTCATACCAAATACCTATATCCCATAACCCAGAAACCCCATAATTCAATATTATTCAATGGTAAAATGGACTGTTGATTGTTATACTTTTGATATCGAGTATCAAACTTATGTTGAAAAATTTCACTTTACTTTAGAAACCCAGCTGTAATCATTTTCAAGATTTTTCGGATTATATTCAATCTTTGACATAAAATTCATAATCAGTGGCCCTGAAAACTCCTACATTCACTTAAAAACACCCAAAAAATTTTCAGATCTTAATATTTCGTTTCAATCAGTTTCTTTCAATAAACTCTATGCAATAAGAGAATAATCGAAGAAAATCCAAGCCTCTTGTTCCACTTTTCAGTAAGCAGTCTAGTTCGCAGGCTCCTTTTTAAAATCAGTATAGAGACAACACTCCACGGAGCAACAACCTTTTTATGCCTTCGAGCCATTTCCATTTATCGTCCTTAGAGAGGTGTATGCATGTAGCCAGTTGCGATATCGTGTTCAACCAACTTAAAAAACTTCATATCTGGGGTAAACTTTATAGATTTTTGTGAGTTCATGTCTTCTCAAAATAGAACAACTAAAGTCGTTTAATTTTTATCAGTAAATACATGTTACTGACGTATCCATACAAAGAAACACGGGGGAGTAAATCTAAAATAAAGAAAACTTATCCTAAATAAATATGCTTCTTGAATATTTTTATTTTTGTTCACTGTGGCATGAGGTTACAGTCTCTACAGTGCTCTCATTGGAGTGGCCTTTACTTTATTTTTATTTTTCGACCCTATCTGCAAATTTAAGTGAAATTTAAGTAAAAAAATATGAACACATTGTTTTTATTTTTTTTTAACCTTAGGAAGACCAAGGGGGGTTAAAAAGAATTCACACGATTTTTTTTCCTGCTAGATAGGTATTTCTGACAACGCGATTTCTCAAAAAAAAAAAACAAAAAAAAAAGACATTGTCGCTAAAATAACATTTTGTGGGATGACTTTCCAGCCGAGACTGATGCTGAAAGATCCGACTAACAATAGAATTATCAATTTCTAATTTTAGTTTAATGTTTCAAGCTTTAAATTCTAACTTGTGTTTGTATTACTTTTCATATGATAAAAACTTGGTCCATGATGATCCCTATTGGTCCAAGTAGTCCTAGGTATCCTTCCTAGAGTAGTCGCCAGTTTTTAATTAAAAAGTAGCAGTAGGTCCAAATTATATTCCATTTTTTTCTTATAATGTTTCTTAACACTTTCACTACTGGCCATAAAGTGGTAGGGTATATTTATTAACTCTGTAAGTAAAATTGATACAGACAGTATGACCAAATAGAAATATACTCTTTCGTTTTTATTAAGCTACATGTGCCATATGTGGCCACACATTATTTACTTACAGATAAATTACACAGCCACACAAAAAAAATCTTTTTTTAGCACAGGGGTCTGACTATGTTTACTGTATGTTTTCGGGGTCGCTAAATCCGAATCCAAGGTCAGATTGACCCAATCACGTCAGGATTTCGCCATAACCTCAAAAACCCTAAGACCCTATAATCAACGCTGTTTAGTCCTGTGACGTTGTTACTCGAGCTTTAAACTAAAAAACCAATCAGTTAATCCACATAAACCCATAACCCTATAACCCCATAATCCCATAACCACTAACCCTATAACCCCGTAATCCCGTAACCCAATAACCCCGATACTAAAGAAAATAATTGAGCAAAGTCAATCTGAATTATATCAATGTTACAAAACAAGAACCCATAATCCTATAAATCCATATCTCCATAATCACTAACCGTATAACCCCGTAACCCCATAACCCCATAACCATGTAACTAAATACTCAGTCATACGCAATCTCTCACAGCAAAACAACTATCGTGGCATGGATTCCACAAAACTAAAGAGCTGTTAAACCCTATAACCTCATAACCCGATAAATTCTAATTAAAAATACCATAATCCTAAAGTATCGGACTCAATTGTAAATCTATTTAATATTTGTAAAACTGTCAGCATCAATGTTATCCGATGTACACCGCGCGGAGGTTGCGTGAAAAAAGCGAACCTATAAAAGCTGTTATGGAGTTATGGGGGTTATGGCGTTATTTGGTTTAATGAAATGGGTTTACGGAATCTTCAACAGCTGAGAAATTGGCATAATGCAGATTGCCTATGATGATTTATTTATTTTTTTGGTTACAGGGTTATGGAGTTATGAGGTTACGGGTATAGGGTTAGTGGTTATGGAATTATAGGGTTATGGGTTCTTGTTTTGTAAAATTGATATAATGCAGATTGACTTTGATGATTAATTTTCTTTAGTATCGGGGTTATGGGCTTATGGGGTTACGGGGTTATAGGGTTAGTCGTTATGGGGTTATGGGGTTATAGGGTTATGGGTTTATGTGGACTAACAGATTGGTTTTTTAGTTTAAAGCTTGAGTAACAACGTTACAGGACTAAACAACGTTGATTATAGTTTTTTTTTTTGAGGTTATGGCTAAATCCTGACGTGATGGGGTCGATCTGATTCCTTGGATTTGGATTCAGCGACCTCGAAAACATACAGTAAACATAGTCAGACCCCTGGGCCAAAACATTATTTTTTTGCGTGTGGCTGTGTTATGAATGGTAAATAAATATTTAAAACATAAATATTTATAATCGTATGCTGCATTAATAACTTTTAACACGAAGAATTTCCTTCATGGAAAAACCACTGTCATTTTTCTCGCTGTTTGTCTTGTAACAACTGTAATAGGATCTGCTCTGGAAATTTGGATCATCTTCACTCCAATTATTTGCAATTTCTTCGAGTTCCGCTTACGTCAATGCTTTAGAAGACATTTACAGAGAAAACACACGGTCCCTGCGATTTCTAAACATAAACTCAATCGGCGTAATACGTATTCCCTTCAGTGTGTATTTCTGATGTATCTGTTGGGGCCATCTATGATAAAATCCCCAAACTATCTTGCCCAATTTTACACACCAACTGGATCAATCTGTATTTACTTGCAACTTTCTCTGAGACAAATTAGTTATAATAGTTCCCCTATCTGTGACCAGATATGGTACAATCGGTTTAACCAGAAATATTGGTTTGTACCATTTACGGTACAAAATATCTGCAATTAAGTTTTCCCTGGTTTAAATTGTAAACTGCTAATTATCACAGTAATAATTCACATTTGAAAAGATAATGTTAAACTTTATAAACTTCTAATACTCTAAAGCCTTTTAAACTTGTTTATTCAATATTTAAAAGGATGCTAGTTTTATGTTTAAATTCATTATTCTGGCTTAAATTCATCATGCTGGGTTACAACATCACCAGTGTATACCAGGACAAAATAAAAACCGATGCACCTCACCGATGACGCTATTAAATGTGTGCAGTGGTCCCACTCAATTATATTGAAATAAAAACTATAATTAAATGGTTTATTAAATTTTAAATTTCGCACGTGATATTCATTGTTATGCAATTGGCAGCAGATCCGTTTTGTTGACAGTTTGAGATTATTTGAACCTTACATTGGTTTTAATAGTGATTTGTGTCTCTTTTGAGCATCAAACTTTCATTTTGTATTGAAAAACTGTTATTTTTAGTTTTACGTGTGCCTTTTTCTATTAATTTTTCCCCTCATCAAAGAAACATCTTTACCAACTTTTACTACCAATTTTCCTGCAACGCACCAATGCCTTTTAAAATTCATAAATTTTTAAAATTATATCTCGTTTATTTCTAAACACTTAATAATTTTATAACAATCGGGCATCACTGCGCTCTAAAACTTAAACACATGTTTGATGCCGTGCATCGGTTTTAATTTTGTGTGAAGTATAGAGACTGTGGCTATCAAAGTTGTATAGGCTTTCATTTTCTACAAGCAAACTACTTCATTAGTTCTGAATAAATGTTTATTTTAAAATTAAGGATGTAAAAAATAACACACCAGCTCGATGTGTGTGCTTTAGGATTTTTATGTATGTATTGAACTATATAGGTAAATCATACTGTGCATTAAACGTTTCTTTGTTTGATGTAACATTTGCCATTTGATAGTTTGCTGATCAATGTTAAATATAATTATTTTTGAATTAAGCGTAATTGTAATTTACTTTAATTTCAGATTAATTACAGTGCTAATGGACACGCTATAGTTGCCTGAATAATCTTGTTTCATATGAGCATAGAGTTACTCCTCTGATATTTACTTAATGGATTGATTTACTTAACGGACTCCAAATACTGCATTTACTCCAAATTTTAGAATACTATACACTTGTAAATATAAATGAGATAACAATATGTTATCAAATGAGAAACTTTTATTTAAACAAACCTGATTAAAAATCGTACTGCAAAAAAAGAATACAGTTGAAAATATACGATTTTTGGGTACATGAGTCTTTACAATTAGCACATTTTTTTATTACTAACCACAGTTGGACAAATTTTAACTGCATTTAAGTTGCATCTGGGAATTAATTATAATTACAATTAATTATGCCAATTATAAGTGAAGAAGCATTTTAGAAGTATTATATATATAAGTATTATAAGTAATCTATTAATTTTCTTAAAAAAACTCTATCTATTAAAAAATTATATTCCATATCTGCGTTTCGTCTCATCGTCAGTCAAAACTCAGAACATTTTGTTGAATGCTTCAATGGAATATCCATAATTGAAAGGTATATTACCTTTGTGAATAATTGGACGCGCCCAGTTATTTGCATATGTAGGTAACAAGATGACAAAAGAAGATATTTACGTTATCTTACCCCTGTATCGAGCGAGAAAATATATTATAGCGACAGAGATGGAGCAATAGTATCTTGAATAAATATGGAACTGTGATAAAGCCATTACTGGAATAAAGATTAGATGAGGATAACAACTTTTAAAATTAATTAAAAACTTTGATTGATTTTCATTTATGGCGAATGCGCTGGGAATTGTAAAAACTGCAGCTCGGATTACAACTTATATATTCTTGACCTCGTTTCCTATTCAAAACATTTTCACAGCAAATAACGGTTCCCCTAGGTTTCCTTTAATGAAATTGACTGATTAAATTTAAAGTATGGGTTTTGTACCATAAAGCCTAAACTTAAGGAATTATAGACCTCCTCGGCCGCTAAAAATGAGTAATTTTTGGGATTTTGTTTTGACCAGATATACAGAGCCCAGCATAAATCAGTTAACGCTGTCCTGCGCTGTCCGAAAACAGTGCCCTCCCGAATTGGTACGATGAGAGGTGGGAGATGGAGGCACATGTTAGTTTACGATTGTCAGTCACTGTGTTTATGTCACCATGGCAGCCCAGCTTCGTGTGAAGTAGGTACACTAAAGAAGAAAGGATCTGTCTGTTGACTTTGTACCTGCGTTATTAGGCTGATCACTGCATATGGTTTTAAAAGGTACACTTGACAATAATCCGGAGTTAGCGGATATTCGATATTTCCAACAAGACCCGCCCACTTCGCCCTAGCCGTTCGTGAATATCTAAATGCCAAGTTTGACATGTGGATAGGAAGAAGAGGAAGAATCGAGTGGCCAGCACGGTCACCAGATTTAACGCCGTGCGATTTGTCCCTGTGGGGGAGTACTCAAAAATAAAGTGTTTGCCACCCCATTACGTGATATTGAACATTTGAAACCAATAATTCAAGAGGAATTTGACGTTCTCCGCGCGCTCCCAGAATACTTTGAGAAAACTTGCACTACCGTAAATAAGCGGTGTCATATCTGCATTGAGGAAGATGGTCGGCAGTTTGAACACAAAATGTAACATTTAAACGCGTTTACTTTTGTATCTAAAGGAACAATACAATAAAACATGTTTCTGTATACTGTTCTTTTCTTTTTGTTCAGTATGCAAATCGGTTAACTGACTTATGCCGGGCATTGTATAATAATATATAATTGAATTTCTGTATATGGGTTGTATTCATTGGTCCTTCGACTACATTTTTAGTTTTTTTAATTAATTTCTATAAACAAATAAAATGCATATTGTTGCTTTTCCGTGACAAAGTCCAACATGAGACCCGTCAAGGTTTAGTTATATCATAGCGAAATGGTTTAGTTATCGTGAACTGGAGCGAATTTGAAGAAATGTTTGCAAAAATTTATGAAAAAAAAATGATTTCTCGCTACTGTATTCAACTTTGAACGTAAGAATAAATTGTGTATAGATCAAAATCATAAAAAAACGTTTCCTACATGTTAAAGAATTTAATTCTGCGTAAATTAAAATTATGAAGAAATTTTAATGAAAAATGAATGAAAATTACTGAAGAAAAATACGATTTCGTTCACTTCGAGGAATCATTTAAAACACATCTTATTATTTATTTGTTTCTAGAGAAGGTACGTACCTTAATTAGTTCATACAGAATTGTCTATATAAAACTATACTTTTAATTTTTTTCTAATCAACTTTATAAAAGAGGTATTTTATATAGTATATATGTCGCAGGCAAATGGTAATTCTAGGCAAATTGCTTTTGTCTAGGCAAATGCTATCTGCCTGGGCAAATAGTGTTATTTCTTTTTCAAATGCTAAATGACTAAGCAAATGCTATTTGACTAGCTAAATGGTATTTGCCTAAGCACTTTTTAGACAAATGGAAATTGAAATATTTGTAATAAAAACGCTGTGTCTAGGTACACACTACCAGTTTATTTATTAAATATTTTCTATTAAAAAAGGCAAAAACTAATTCTACAAATAACAAAATGTAAAATATACATAATTTAAACAAAATGTGTACATTAATTATAATGTAATGCTGAATACAAACAACACTGTAAATTTTGTAAACCTTATTTATTTTGACAAGGATTACTATAATGGCACTTACTGTTGCAGAGATTTTTAGACTTAAAACAATCACAACGATTGGTATTACACTAATGTTTTGATGGCTGAACATTGACATTTTGAAAATCCTTGCCCCGAAAACATCGACTGCCCGGCGCAGGCTTCTCTCAATGATATTAAACGGTCTTGAGGAATTTCATTATAATTAAAGGTAATTGCCGAAATGGGCGTTAGATCACTCCTAGTTAACCAGCTTTTTAACACACCCGTCTTTGTGCCTATTCGATAGACGCCATTCTTTTTATCAAGTATAATACCTTCCAAATTCTTTCTATCTAATGGTCCTCTATCAAATTTTGGAACAGCAACAGTGACATATTTACCTACTTTGTCGCAAAAAAACGGTTCTGCTTCTCTTTGTCATTATTTCTGTAGACTTTATCTGCCCATCGTAAGATTTTTTCCTATTAATTCTAATATTCTCTTCACTGACACAGAGATTGCAAGTAACCCCAGTACTAAAATTGCTATTGTCTTTATTAGCAACATCGCAAATATCGTGTACTATTTTTTTGCATAACGAACATTTGTATGTACCTGTGCTTTTGGTGTCGCTAACAAAAACAGCAGGGTTTATGGTATTGGCTTCTGTGTTCGCCTTTGCAGGATTTTCTTGCATTATTATGGGCATTTCATCTAGCATTTCTTCCGTAAATGTATCAATTTGTTGATAGTCCACAACCTGTACAGTATCTCTGTTACTTTCCTGACTTAAACTTTCTTCCTGAATATGGCCCTCTATACTGGTATCGACGCTCTCTGCTTCCGCTTATTACTGGAGCGCCTTGTTGAAGAAACATTTTCAATAGTTCAGTAGCTACTTCTGTAGCCCTTTTGGTTTGTAAAGAATTGATGAAAATTGTAGTAGCAAAACCAGCAACACACACTATAAACATACGCCCGTATACCTAATACGTTCATCAAATCTCACAGTCATTTGCCTAACAACGACTTCGGCAAATGACATTTCCCTAGGTAAATGACGTCATTTTCATGAAGTCATTTGCCCAGGCAGATAACATTTGCCTAGACAAAAGCCATTTGCCTAAAACTACCATTTGCCGGCGACATATATATTACTAGAGACGCAAGATTCAACGCAATAGATACCTATTTGTATCCGTAGGTATATGCTTCCTAAAATATCTCTATCTCTACCTTCCTATATCGTTCCTAAACAACTACTTATTCGGCTATATATATTTTTTTTATATAATTCAATAAAAATAAAAAAAAAACTGAACGTTTTACAGAAAACACCGAACTGCTATATTTTTCTCGACGTGCATTTCACCATCGAAGTTGGCATCTTTAGGAGAAGATTAAAACTACATTCTAACCGACACACTTACACTATTCATACTTAGTTTTCCACGACGGTTCACTGATCTGTCTTTGTTTATCAGGGCAAACAGTGGACTGTTGGATATTGGATCGTTATCTTTATTCATACTATTGTTATACGAGTATTTAATGATTTCTAAACTTTCAAAAGCATCCAACTGTCTACTGTTTGTTACATTTCTAATTAATTTTAAATTATTTATGTATATCCATCCTATCATTGTTGTCAAGAGCATGTTGGGCAACACAAGATTTTTCCATTCTGCTATATTTTAAATGAGCCATGTGGTTCTTTAAATCTAGTGAAAATATATATTTTGTTTGTCCAATATATTTTACTTTTAATCACAAACTAAAGATTGTGATCAAAAGCATATTGGGCAAACAAAAAGATCTATTTTGACTAGATTTAAAAAACACATGGCTCTTTTAAAATATGGCAGAACAAAAATATCTTGTGTTGCCCAACACGCTTTTTGACAACAACCATAGGATAGACATAAATAATTTAAAATTAATTAGAAATGTAACTAACAGTTGACAGTTGGATGCTTTTGAAAGTTTAGAAATTATTAAATGTAACAGTAGTATGAATAAGGACAATGGTCTAATAGCATATACAATAATTTGAACAAATGTGTACGGCGGACATCATTCCGGGCAAGTATTCCTTCATCTATGTATACAGGAGAACATAAATTAATCATTTACCTTTCTATACGTTTCTAGAAGGAGATGTATGCAATAAGTTTTAAAGATTTTTAGATCACAAATATACTGGTCAAACAAGACATAATTTTTACTAAATTTAAAGAACATATGTCGTAAGTAAAATACGGTAGACGATAATCTCGTGTAGCTCAACATGACGTTGGTAATAACCACAAGACAAGCACGGTAGAGTAACATACAGAATACAGGTGGATTCAAAAGTTTAACAATTATTATAATGGTAATGAATAAAAATAATAATCCGATACCTATTCACCTACTGCTGCGGTAGAAAAAATGACGAAAGTTAATATTCACTTAATCGCAAAGAAATTTCAGTATAAATATGATAGGTGTTTAGATTTAATGTTAGTTTTAATCGTCTCCTGATGATATGAACTTGGTTGGTGAACGCAGACGTCGAATACAGTGTATTGTAATAAACAGTCTATATCTTTTTACCTTTTTAAGGACACTGGTATTTGGATAGGGTTTATGGTTTTTAGACCCTTTTTCGCGTATTAAAATTTTGTGTGAAACTTTGTTGTTACAATAAAATTTGAATAAACTCGGCTGTATAAAGTTTTTCTAAAAGCTGTCGTAAAACACACTGTACTAAATCTGAAGGATTTTCAACATCTAAGACTTCTCGATAAATGAGATTCCGTGTTCAACATTCCATGAATAAATGATATTCATATATGCATGTTGAAGTTTGTAAGTAGTTACTACAAACTAACAACCTAATCTTGGATGAGACTAGCGCCCTAATCATGTAGCGGTGATATCTTGGAACAGCCAAAACCAACTCTCCCATTTTCTGTATAAATGAATCAAGTTATACGAAGACCGTTGTAGTTGCAAATTAAATTTTATATAATAGGATCCACAAGCTTATCCAAAATTAATGTTGTGGTGAAATAATCATATTTCATTAAATCTGACACATTATTTTACTGTATAATGTGGAATATAGTGAATGACATATCGTATTAATATGCAAAAGGGTCAATACATGGCAATGATCAATTTGTGTAGGGAGGTCTGAGTACTATTTGCATATCGTCGTTCATAAACGAAATTTAGCATTAAATCAATTTGGGTTGGGTATTCAATATTTACGACATGGTTATAATCCAAAGTGTAATGGAATGAACTTTTAAGCTTCTAGCGGTGTCGATGTAAACAAGATATATGCCTACTATATTTAATTAATACCGAGTAAACAGTAAATAACTGAGTGCCGAAAAACAGAATAGGTTAAATGTAAGTAAATTAGGTTAATTCGGAGTTTATGAACGAGTATATATTAATACAATTAAACGTTAGCTGGATAATACCTAGTGTAGGCGATAAAATGAGTTGTGGCAGTCGCTTAAGGGAGAATAATAAACGAGTACGGAAAAAAGTGACAAATTTTTGCGGTAGAAATTTGGACAGAAAATAGTCTAAATTCACATGGATAAACTTTAGCTATTACAAACTTGTTTCCTCTTTTTTCTCTAGGCAACAAAACGTATAGGTAATAAATAAAAAGATATAGATTCAGGGCAACGTGACGTAATGTTATTATTAAGAACTGAAAGAGCTCTAGATATAAGGAATGTCTAACTTTTTCACAACCGAACTACTCTTTTATTGAAATCTAGTTTTAAATAAATCGTCTTTAATTAAAAAAGTCTTAGGGTAATGAGATAGGGCCAATATCTTATCATTTTTTGACTATAATTTTCAGTAAAAAATATTATTTTGTCTCAGAGAAACTATTTTTATATTTATCGATATGGTGAAACGATTTTTTTGTTTATTTCATGAAATTAATTTACTTTCATTAAACATAACTTTCAAACCTAATAAAATTAAATCTAACATAATCTAAGACGTCTAGTCCGAATCTAACAAAATTAAACTTTACATTTCAAGTCTTCTAGTCCTAAACTCAACAACTTTTAACCAAGCATTGTCTAAAGCATTTAGTTACAAACCTAACAAAAAATAAACCCCACATAACCTAAAGTATGGATGAACCACCATTATATTATACCACGTCCCAACTTAATAACTCCTGCGTAAACTCAGACGTCTAACACCAAACCTCACAATTATAAAACTCACATAGCGTAAAGCTCTAGCTGTAGATTTTGGGCTAGATGCCTTAGAATATGTTAGATTCAATGTTAATAGGTTTGGGACGAGACGCCACAGGCTATGTTATGTTTAATTTTGTTAGGTCTGGTTTTATGAAAGTAAATTAGTTGCATGAAAGAACTAAAAATCGAAAATCGAAATAACCATGTTGATAAACATAAAACTGTTAGTTAGATAGTTTCTCTGAAACAAAAAAAATCTTTTTCGACTGAAAATTATGGTCAAAAAATGTAAGGTTTTTTTAATTTTAAGAACCAAAAAATTGCCATGCTTGCCATATTAAATAAAAAAAAAAAACTCGAAAATAGTCAGGTCTCATTCGAAAGATTTAGTATAACATTTTCTTGTTATAAATGTATTCCACTGTCTGTCAACCCTGAAACTAGTAGTCTTTCCAACAATTCAAATTATATAGCCCCTAGAAAAGTCACCTGGGAGATACATTGACAAACTGCTTGTTGAAAAAGAACTCTGAAAAAAGTTTTGTAAAAAAAAGTAATATTTTAGATCAAAAAGAGTTCATGCGTACCTGTGTTATAAATACCTATGTTATAAATACACATACATATTGCGTTGCTGAAGTACATAACGTACATTTTTTACTTTTCTATCTACCTACTCCTTTTCACTATTTATGTTAACATATTTCTTCTATTTGAACAACTATTTTAAGAAAAAAAGATGTTATTTCGGAGAGAACGTTTACCAATGTAAAGAAACACAATAAACTTTACCTATATCTGAAATTAAAAAGACAAGTTGAATTTTAAAAATTAAAAAGTAAGTACTTTTTCTGATTTTGTTCACATTTTAAGTGACAATTATTATCAAAGAATGTTGAACAAAGTGATTTAATAACGCCAGAATACTTATGAATATAGTACGGAAAAAAATAAAGGAAATATACTTCATTAAATATAGATCTTAAAATTAAGAACTTCTGCTTGACTTGGTGATTTAACTTACACAAATTTTAAAGTTGGAAGGAAATTTAAAAATGTTTTGTAAATATTGAGAGAGTTTGAACAATTCTGATTGTCGTTATTCATAGAAGATTTCTTCATTAAAATATATAATCTTGAATTACGATTTTTTTCCTGTTTAAAAAATAGAGTGCGTATCTGAATAGAAAATGCCCACAATATTAGATTTTATAGATAGATAGAGAGAAGCAATATATAAGCAATATTCAGTCTTCACTCTTACACATGACCGATCGATTCAATATTGTTAAAATTAAATACCAAATTTTCGACGAGCTTAAAAGAGACAAATCAATATGATACCTAATATTATAAGACAACTTTACATACAATAACTACACAATAGACAGTAATGCAGCAAAGAAAATAATGATGTAGGTTGGACACTTACTTACTTACTTGCTTTTATAAGCTCATTGAGAAGTACCAGCAGAAATTACTACGAGTTTAGCAGGTTTTAAGTTAGAAGTTTCTCAGTTTTGTTTCGCTGGAAGTTTCATTTAATATTTGTTAGTAGATATTCGAACAGTAATTCAGAGTTAGGTGACCTTACAGGTGACATGAGCAACTTGTTGAAATAGTGACTTTTGTCTGAAGCACTAGTGGAGGCAGCATTTAACAATAAACTCATCGCCACTAAACTTTCCTTAACTTTTACACTGTTTGAAAAACATGAAAAGAGGAGGAGAAAATTATGGAGCAATTTTAAAGTTCTTCATAAATGTAAATGTGGGGCGAGAGGTGGCGTTCACATTTGGTTGACACGGCATTATAAAGCAACGGTGAATATGAAAATTATGTTGAAGTGTGGGTGAAAAGTCGATTGGAATACGCGTTTTTGTTTATTTTAAATAATCAGTGCACCTGTACATGGAGAAGATGTTTTATCAACTACTAGTTTTCTTTCCATTGATTCGATTTTTTAAACAGGATAGTTTTATTTGATGTATAATATAAGCATGAAAATCTAATATCTATGTACAGGGTTAATTTCTACGATCTGACAAGTTATTGCGAGTTTGTTATTGAAATTAGAAAAAAAAATCCACGGACAAAAGTTATAGATTTTTGCATAAATTTTTATAACATGCTATGAAAAAAACAATTGAACATCGGTAACCATGAAACTGAACAAAAGCCGTTTTTTTTAACGGAACACCTTATATATTACTGCATATTCTCATTCCTCGAATTTTTCGGTTTTCAAAAATATACATATAACATGTCTATGTTTGCTTTAGCAAGACGCGTTGATTGAACACCTGATTTTATTTTACAAAAATAATAACATACGTTTAAACAAATTTCAAGACAAATAGAAATATAATTGTATATAATTAAATAAAATTAAACAAATTCTAAATTTAATTTCTCAAAAAGTATAGTCTTTAGGTAATTTTAGAAATAGCATTTGCTTTTTAGCAAGATATGAATTGTTCAATTTTACATCTTAATGCATCTAAATATACATTAAGTTATATATTAAGTGTCTTAATAAACTTCATCTTCCAAATAGCCTCATAGAAATTCTGTCCAAAGGGTAAGCTTTGTGCTGTTTGGAGGCCACTGGACAGTTCAGTTTTTACCAATCCACACATCATACCTATTACTTAAATGATTTCTTACTGCTGCAATGCACAATACTTTTTAAATAACACTTCCGTCAATGACAGCTACAGCTGCAATCCGTTATGTATTTAAAAAAAAATGAGAAATCTGATGTAATAATGTACAGGTTATTCCATTTAAAACAACAAAAATTTAGTTCAGTTTCATGGTTTCCGATGTTCAATTGTTTTTTTCTCTTAGTATATTATACAAATATATGCAAAAATATATAACTTTGCTTTAAGAAACTTTGTTCTAGTTTCAATAATAAACTCGAAATAACTTGTCAAATTATGGAAACTAACCCTATACATTTCAATTCAATGGATTTATTGCAATAATTTAAATAGTACTGTGTTTTCGAAAAAAGAAATATACCTATTATGTAGTAAGGATGGCCAATCTTTACTACCGTAACAAAGTATGTACCTACCAGTACATTACATATGAACAATGTAAATGAATATAGATAGACTTCTGTTAACAAGTGTATGTAGGCCTCAGAAAACTACAATTATTAATTATTCGTTATTGTTGTTAATGTTTTAGAAAAAAAATGGAGAAGATTTGAGCTCTTTCGCATTTAATATATATATTTCATAAATTCCTAAGGTAGGCGTATGACCTTTATTTTTATTTACATTTACAAGTATCTTTATGTTTATCTTACTTGGATCTGTCATATACAGGATAAGACAGTGTACATATTTGTACAACAAAGCGTTTCTGCGCATATGTTCCGCCTGTAAAGCCCCACATGTATCGAACTGCGTGGCCGCGTGCCAGGGCATTCCCAATCCATGCTCAAGTGATCGGCAGCGGATTATCTTGGTGACCCATTCCACACCGCCTTTCCTTCCACATATAATTATTTTTAGCTGGTAATATTTGCGATACCTTAGTCAATAGGAGCCAATCCGGTGTAACTGATTAAGAATTATGAAACATGTGTTCTGATTCTAGACAACAATTAGGTATGTATTTATTTATTTTGTTTTGTGAATGTATAAAGAAGCTAATTTCTGTTTTTTTTTTCCTATATTTTTTTATCACAATCAAATCACTGTTACTAATTAATTATTCATTCAAGAAAATATTTTTATTTAAATAAATAACAATATTTTAATGTGGTGTACATTTTATCTCTGCCTGTAATTTGTTGAGTTTGTTGAGTATATTTGCCTGTAATGTAATCTTCTCAAGATTTTGCAGTGTTCATTAAACTGACAAATTAGAGTATAGAGACATAGAAAACGTAATTAAACAAGATAAAATAAATTCCACAGAAATTAAATCTTAGGTCAAGGTTAAAACGAAAATATAATACTAGATTTTGCTGGAAACATGTTTAAAGCTCAGATTATTAATAAAGCATGTTCCTGGATAAATCTGGTGTATCGTGTTTGCCTTAACCAGCTTAAACATAGATGGTAAGCCTTATATTTTGCTGAATATGCTTTCGTATATTATCACGATATGGATATTATTACGAGCTTTTATCCAGCTATTCTAAAATATATGGAATTTATATGGAATGGTACATAAATGAGTTTTTTTTTCTGTTACTTAATCCGCTGATGGTGAATGTAATTCTTCGTCATTCTGTTTGCTCCTTTTTTAATTCCGCAAATGTACCAGAGTTGTTTTCCTAACATTATATTGTATTAGCGAAGGTAAGGCTAGAATATTAATTTAGGAATAGAGTTACAGCGGATCCTATCAAGTTTATTCTAGCTAGTTGTTACGTAAAAGAACACGCCAATATATTTTCCACCAGATAATACGCTTACATAAAGGAAATAAACATCTTTCTCGCTAGAAAATTAAATAGATCAAAATATTGTAGGTTAAGTAAAATCTATTTTTATATGCAAGTATTATGTATTTACGGATTGACATGAAACAAGGATGAAATTTATATGCAGCTGAAGAGTTAACAAACACTTAATCTTCTTCCAGATTTGCATGTAAGTACATTATAATTGGATTGTATACGAGTATTTTAATACTCTAGAGGAAAGCTCTCGTAGAAGTGTTGCTGACAATTTTTTCTAGATATATTTTACTTGACATGAAATAAATAGAGAAATAGTATTATACAGCAAAAGCGCACACAATTTTGAGTAGAAAACCTGTATCACAAAACATTTATGAAGTGGTTTGTATGTTAATGTAATAATTATAATGAATGTCCATGAATGTGTACAGAACTTGAAAGTTGGGTCATGGGTCAGGCCAGTATACTGGATTTCCCGTCCGGAAGGTTAACGCTAATGTTAATTTTTTCCACCAAAAAATTCAATAATTTCACTTAGAAACGATTGAAAGAATTGAAAAAGTCCAAGTAAGTTTTGGCATTGCTCTTCACAAATCTCTTATTAGTTTTTTTAAGTTTAAAATTGCGGATGCAAGTTAGCAGTTTTTGGAACGACAAAAATATTGATTTATAACAATGAAAGTATATAGAGGAGTGATTTGGGGTTAGTAATTGTAAATCAGACTTCTACAATTCAAAATGGTGGATATAACATGACGGATTTAAGATAGCGGATTCAATATGTCAACTTATAAGAGAAAAAATAATAGACATGATGGAAAAAATATACGTCAACGACTTTGATTACGAATTTGATTTTAAATTTTTATAATTAAAAATGGTGGATTTAAGATGGCGATTGCGATCGAAAAACAAAAAATTACGAACTCTTGACTACATATTTTCATCAATATTGTGAAAGTTTCCACTCCTTTTCGGAAACCATCACTTGTTGACATAGATCGAAGTTGATTATCAAGTAATGATACTGCAAATATCATCTAAATCATATAAAAGTCAAGTGATAATAATACATTTTGATATTTCGAATTTATTTTGACATTCAGCAACAGGATCAAAACACTCGCTTGTATTCTTTTTATCAAACTGGTATCTTGATTGCTCCATCCATCTGAATCAGTCGTATTGAATTCCATAAATCTGATATCATATTTGTCATTAGCAACCCCAAATCGTAATCAATGAAGCCAAAAATGAATAAATAGAGATTTTATTCCATAACTGATTGAATTAAAAACTTTTCGTCGTCAACTAGTAGGTTGACACCATCTTGAATTTTTTCAATAAAATTTTGGTTCATAAGCAGCGAACTCAAAAATGTGTAACAGTTTTCAGAACGATTTCGAGCAAATTTGAGATTTTTGTCACCCATATTGGATCCGCCATCTTGAATTTTTAAAATTTGATTTCGGATTCGTAATCAGCGACCTTAAAAACCCATGTATCTAGTTTTCAGTTCAAATTCCAGCAAATTCAAAATTTTTGTCCCCCATATAGGATTTGTCCGCCATTTTGAAATTTTAAAATATAACTTCAGATTAGTAATTGGCGACCCTAAAACCACAAAATAATGATGTTTAAACAAAGACAAGGAACCTTTTTTTGAGCCATTTTACTGGATTTCCTGTCCTCTAAAAAGTTAATAAGTTTATAAAATAGAAAGCGGATCAAATTACCTCCATTGTTTTAATCGAGAAGCGGTTGTCGATATTAACACATTTAGGTACAATGCATTTTTATCCTAAAGTACAACACAATTAGAAATTGAATGGGTTCCTAATAAGGGAAGGTAGTACAGCCTTAATTTGACAAGACATCGAGTTTATTATTGAAATTATAAATTAGTTCTTGAGACCTAGGTTGTAGATTTTTGCATAATTTTTTATAACAAGATATACAGACAAAACAACTGAACATTAGAACTCATAAAACTAAACATAAAGTTGTGTTTCTTTTATTGGAACACCCTATATATTATTGAATTTTCTGATTCCTCGAATGTTTCCCTTATAAAAAATATATAACATGTCTATGTTTGATTCAGAAGATCGCGACATAGGGTAAAATACCCAATTGTTGGCATCTGACCAATGATTGGCACCTTAGTAGGTTTTGTTCAATTTTTTAAATATTCCGCCAAAGTATTGAGTATGTTTTGTTAAAGAAAGATAGGTATTTTACTTAAAAAGTAGTTAGCGACAAAGATTTGCAACTACCATTGACGACTGGACCAGGAAAAAAGAAGAACGTTAGCAGAACTATATCTCATTAATTTATATTTATTTCTGATTATTTAAAACAAGAATAATATTTAGGGAATAGGAAAAATTTGAAATTATTATTATAAAAATTATAAAATATTATAAAAATTTAAGCGAAAGTATAACTTTTGTTTGAGAAACTTTTTTTTTTTAATTTCAATAATAAACATGCAATAACTTGGCAAATTATAGAAACTAACCCTGTACATTCATATAATCAATATACATAAATAATATTGAAAAATGGTGTTTTACATCAAAAGAAGGGCTCGAACAGCGGTAATTTATTTAACAGATGTACAAAAAGACAGTAAAATTTTGACAAAAAAAAAGTTTAATATTTTTAAATAAATAATAAAGTTTATTCGTATAGGTATTCTAAAAAGCAAAAACATTGTGAATATAATTAATTTTACATCTGTTACGATGATAATTGATTGAGTTTTCGTTCAGTGATATCTATATTTTGCTTTGACGTAATTTCATCAAAGCTATAACCTAATTTTGTCCAAAAGATTGTATTTCAATCTCGCTTTTTCTAACTACTTGTCGTTACACATAAAACTCAGTAATTTGTACTGTTATAATGCCATTGTTAATACAATCACATTCAGATTTATGAGAGGCCCTTACATACTGAAAGTCAACAGTTGTGCAGTGATGGCACCTTTGGACCCTACTTTTTCGAGGAACATGACCATGTTCAACGGCACCATAACTTCTGAACGGCACCTCACATAATCCAAGATCTTTTTGTATCGCAACTTGAAGAATTGTACATAGAACGTGTCTGGTTTCAACAAGCATAAAGCCACAGCCTACCCAGCCCGTAATTCAATGGCCGTAGGAGCGAAATGTTTCCCGCTTGTCTGATCTTCAGGTTCGGTAACAATCCATTGCTCGAGCGTTCACCGGATTTAACTCCGATTGTTTTTTTCCTAATGGGCTATCTCAAAGCTGAGGCTCATAAATATCGACTCAACAACCTACTAGCCTTGAAGGACGCATTAGAATTAGACCGCAGACCGCGAGACAGGCTTCATAGAGTAATGTGGAATTTCAAAATACAGTTACACAGTATACAGGGTTTGTCCGGAAAGTAATGTCAGCTAGCTTTGAAAAATGTTTTTTTATTGGTTCTATGTGTACAAATCTTTAGAAACTTTCAAAATACATTCCTCCTGCGTCCACACATCGGTTCCAGCGGGTCTTCCAAGCATCAAAAGCCGCACGGTAGTCGTTTTCCGGAATCGCCTTTAAACCGTCGGTGCAAGCCTTCTGAATGTTTTTCACCGACCCAAAATGCTGTCCTTTCATTGGGGTTTTGAGGCGCGGAAACAGAAAAAAGTCTGGGGGGGGGCACATCGGGGCTGTAGGGAGGCTGGGGAACAACGGTGATGCCTGCTTTGACGAGGTAATCGGCCACGAGGAAGCAGGTGTGCGAAGGCGCATTGTCGTGGTGAAGCTTCCAGGATTTTAAGATGTCTGGGCGGTCGCTATTCACCCTGCGTATCAGCCGCTTCAGCACCTCGACTTAAAACTTTCCGGTTACGGTTGTCCCCTGCGAAACGAACTCATGATGGACCAATCCCCGGCAATCAAAAAAGACAATCAGCATTGTCTTGATCTTTGACCTGGACATCCTGGCCTTCTTGGGGCGAGGGGAGTTCGACGTGTGCCATTCCGCATTTTGCCTCTTCGTCTCCGGATCGTATTCAAAGACCCAACTTTCGTTCCCGGTAATGACGTCATCAAGGAAAGCGGAGTTGTCTTCGCCGGTGTCCAAAGTTCTTGGCAGGTTTCGACGCGCCTCGCTTTTTTGATCGTCCGTTAGCACTTTTGGCACGAGCTTCGCGCACACCTTCCTCATTCCTAAAGACTCCGACACAATTTCGTGAACAATGGTTTTCGTAATGTCTAATGTTTCGGAAATTAAAAGGACACTTAGACGACGGTCAGTGTTCAACAAGTCACGCACACGTTTCACATTGTCGTCGGAACTGGAGGTTGATGGCCGTCCAGCGCGGTTCTCGTCGTTGACATCTTCCCGACCTTCTGCGAAGGCCTTGTGCCACCGGAAAATTTGCCTGTCCGAAAGACATTCGACGCCGAAAGCCTTCTGCAACATTGGAATGGTTTTCGCAGCACTCTTCTCCAGTTTCACACAAAACTTGATCGCCATCCGTTGCTCAAGCGAACGTTGCATTTTTTCTTGCACCGGGTCACTGTAACGACTCTCAAAGAACGAGGGATGCGACCGCTACAACGACCGGTAGCCAATTGACGCTTGTTGTACAGTCTCGGGAAAACAATTCACTGACATTACTTTCCGGACAAACCCTGTATTAATAACGAGGGCCATTATTTGTAAGACATTATCACAGCATAAGGAGGGCCAGCAAAAACTCTCTGTCCAAAACTATATGTACGAGCATTGCATGCTGTGCATCGCCCAAGATAGGCAGATGGGTTAGTCGTATTTCTAAAGTTCTTCAGTGAGCGTCGACAGTCCAGAAACGTATTTAAGAATTGTGTGCTTTATAAGACTACTACGAATGAACAATGCGAATAAAAATGACTGTTCATCTCAAGAATATTTTAATAAGGGTTAATTTAGTATTTGTTTACGTATTTAATCCTATAGTCACATATTCATCATTAAAAACAAACGCAATCATATTTTTTTTAATTCCTAGTACAGTCCTGATGGCCAATATGCCTCGTTTCGTTGCAAAACGTTAGTACACGCACACTGACCAGTAGTCCGAGTTTACGAAATTAGTTTTACGTACTTCAAAGTGCTCACAATCCAGAGATGTTGCTGGTCTTCTTTATGCTGTGATATTATGTTCAGAACCTCATGAAATAAATTTCTAGTAGGAAGTTGCTTTATTGAGAGCAAAAAATATGCCTTTTTCTACTTATCAATTTTTTTCTTCACCTTCACAGTTGGGGACTATTCTTTGCCTCACCCTGTGCTTGTGGTTGCGATCGAAACCGCAGAAATTAAAAAGGAAACTGCCACTCTGTTTTTTCTCATACGTTTTACGAGCTAACGCGCGGTCAAATATTCGACACTTTTGCCGAGGAAAACGAAGTACTCGTATTTTGTGGCCGAAATCCGTTTACCGTACTGGCACCAGGGTTTGTACAAATGTGGTGTTGTCGGAATTTATTTGTGAACGCCCTTTGTTGGATTTTGTCGGGTTATTAGGTACTGTCTAAAGGGGTGGAAATTACGTTTACGTTCCTGGATCGTATTTTTTGTGTCGAAATGAAAACATGTCTGCTTTTTTATCTCACGTAAATGTTAAAAAATAAAAAATAAAATGTAATTTAAAAAGATATGTAGAGGAGTGACCTGCAAGAACGCAGATACACAAACGATAATAAGAAAAACATTATAGATTTTTTGGGGTTAAAAATCGATCTGGTAACAAAAATTCTTTCTGTCAGATTTGAGAGTAATTTGATTTTGTTTAAAATATAAGAGACGTGACTTATGAATTATTTCGGGATTTGCATCTTCTTATTTGTGACAAATTTTTGTTCATGAGCACTAGCTTTCTCAGCTACTAGGCACAGTTTTCTGCTTTAAAATACATTTTTCTTCATAGCTATACGAGTTGATCTGAAAATGAAAGCATGAGCGTGTGTTTAATTTTATTCAAAATGAATTGTGAAAAATGGCAACTATTGTTTAAACATATAACTTTTCAACCTAAAACATAATGCATTTGTGGTAAAAACTGACATTAATGACTAACAATAACTGATTGAACTAATTTTATTCAAAATGAATTGTGAAAAATGGCAACTATTGTTTAAACATATAACTTTTCAATCTAAAAAAACATAATGCATTTGTGGTAAAAACTGACATTAATGACTAACAATAACTGATTGAATCACTCATGTACAAGGCCAGTATTATAACTTCAGACTGGAATATTATCTCGGCAAAGTAATTATAAACGCACGTTCGTTTCCAATTCAATCTGCTGAAAATTTCAGCATTTTTCAGCAGATTGTCATTCATTGATTAGTATTCTAGTAATCTAGCGTCATTCTAGAAATTTGCAGTTAAGTGTGTATCATAAACTATTCAAAAAGCATGTCACATTCCAAAGATCTAAGGAATCCACAGATGTACAAAGATGTAAACATTATAATTAATTACCTGTATTTTTATAGTAATAAAGTAAAAATCAAAATTATAGGTAGTAGTAAAGTTGTGCGTGTAAAAGGAAATGTTACTACATTGTGGTATACGTATATATGAAATATGTATAAAATTATTATGTTAAGCTTCCTATATTGTGTATGCTATATATAAGTGATATACGACAGCATTCCTGTATTTATATAGACTGCGTCCGTTGATGTTAACATACAGTAAAATAGTGAGTAGGTTTGATTATGTTTAGCGATAATCTTATTGAATAATGGCTTCCTATATTACGTCACATCATATTTTTAAAGTGGGCGTGGCCGACATTACGCAAGATACGTCAGACAAGCTAATATCCAATAAGATTATTGTTAACTATAAACGCATCGACTCACTATTTTACTATCTAGCCCAATCAACGGGGAGAAAACCGGTCACTAATTGTTATCAGCAAACAAAAATATGGTCGTATAGAGAAAAAAAATTCTAAGAAAGATAGCGTTTTTTGCAACTCGAGTTTTATTGGCGAACATAACCAAAAACATTGGCAAAAGTCAAAAAAACGTTTTTTTTTGCAAATAAAAAAAAAGCTTCAAGTCCTACACAAGAAAGTTAAATTAGAAAGTTGTAGGTCTTAAAAATGCTCGTCGAGTGAGATGTGAAGGAAAAAAATCGGTTCATAAACATTTGAGAAAATTTTAAAAAAACGTCAAAATTCGCGTTTTCGTATTTTTTGCTGTATAAATTCCAATTTTGTTTGAACAGACTTCTTGTTAACTAGAAATACAGCCCAAGACAAGCGGAAAATGACACTTCTTTCAAAAATTCAAAAAAAGTTTTATTTTTTTCGAGTTATAACGATTTAAAAAAAGACGTTTTCAAAATCACATTTTACAATGGCAAAAATGCGTTGTAAAATTGTATCATTTTTTCGAACAGATTTTTTTCCAATAACTTTTTTTAATTTTGGTTTTACATTTTTGGCCGTTGCATATTTGAAAACTGCCATCATTCAAAACACGCATTTAAAAACAAAATGAAGGTCCTACGACCTCCAGGGAGCCGAGATAATTTTTTTTAAGCTGATAATTTTGCGAGCGCGATCGATTTGAAATCGTATGTAGTTTTCGATGCGCCCAAGCGGAGTGTCCATCCACTGTCGCCGTTGGCTAGCGCGTGCCGCACCCGACGCTGTTCCTTCACAAACAATTGTGTCAACTTAATTTATGCGAAATGATTTGAAATATCTTTTTTAAGAAAGTATGTCTTTGAGATCTATTTCGTGTAAAAATGAAGTCAATCGGACGTATACACCGCTGTCAGGAATTAAAAAAAAAAAAATTATCTCGGCTCCATGAGGTCGTAGGACCTTTATTTTTTTTTAAATGCGTGTTTTGAATGGCAGTTTTCAAATATGCAACTGCCAAAAATGTAAAACCAAAATTAAAAAAGATATTCGAAAAAAAAAACGGCTCGAAAAAAATGATACAATTTTACATCGCATTTTTTATGTAAAAATTAAATAAAAGCGATTTTGTTTTTTAATAGCATGAAAGTACAAGTCTTCGCGAATAAAATGAGCCTACGATCGTTTCTGTACGATCATTTTTGCCTCTGTAAAAGGTGATTTTGAAAACGTCTTTTTTTTTTAAATCGTTATAACTCGAAAAAATAAAACTTTTTTGAATTTTTAAAAAAAAGTGTCATTTTCCGCTTGTCTTGGGCTGTATTTCTAGTTAACAAGAAGTCTGCTCAAACAAAATTGGAATTTATACAGCAAAAATACGAAAACGCGAATTTTGACGTTTTTAAAATTTTCTCAAATGTTTATGAACCGATTTTTTTCCTTCACATCTCACTCGACGCGCATTTTTAAGACCTACAACTTTATAATTTAACTTTTCTTGTGTAGGACTTGAAGCTTTTTTTATTTGCAAAAAAAACGTTTTTTTTTGACTTTTGCCAATGTTTTTGGTTATATTCGCCATTAAAACTCGAGTTGCAAAAAAAATCTTTCTTAGAATTTTTTCTCTATACGACCATATTTTTTTGTTTGCTGATAACAATTAGTGACCAATTTACATGGGGGCTTTCGCTCGTTGATTGGACTAATCTGTTAATATAAACGGATGAAGTATGTAAATATTATTGAGCATTGGGTATTACCGAATATATTATTGGGTTATTCAAAAAGTTTCATCAAAGCTGGCCGCGCAAAAAAGGAGACTCACTTAATTTTGCAGTCGTATTTATACATTCTAACTCTTATTTTGATAGTATTAATAATTATCTCTATTAGTACCTATACGCACGACCTACGAGTCTTTGTAAAACAACTATCTTCAAATAATTCATTGCTGCGTAACATTTCCGTAAAATATTTTCTCGTATATTTCTCTCTAAAAAATAGGCAACATTTCTATGTAGCATCTCTCCATGTAATGTTAGGTCAAAAATTATTGGGCCAGCAGCCCTTCTTTACTTGCACCTGTCCAGACTGAAAAAATAGTTTTATTCCTATGTTCTCACAACTGACACTGTAGGTGTAATGCAGATTTAATTATTTTTATTTTATCTTATGCGAAAATCACAGGAAATGTGACTTGATTTATTTTTCTCAATAACCCATGTTTATGTAGGAATAATAATCTAATTTTTTGTATCTTGACAAAAAATCGAAATAAAACAGTAATTTCGTTAACATCGATTTTTTTAATTCTGGTGAGAAATTAGAAAGTTGATTTGGCAAAACATTTTTTATTAATATGTCTTTGTTATTCCGACCGGTAAACCAATAAAGCGACTAGAGCTGTCAATTAGTCGGCAGTTATTATGTCTGTTCTTCCTTTTGTGTCTCAAAGTTTATTACGTCACCGCGTTTAAGCCTTTCTTGATTTATTCCAGAAATGGAACTGACAATCAGAGAATTTGAAACAACAAATACGTTGGTTTTTGTATTATTTCCGTGAACCACGGACCAGAAGCTGCAATGACTATTGCCTGATTTACCATTCATCGCAACTAAATAAGAGATTAACACTTTTTTATTTAGCACCTAAACACAATTTTTACATTCAACGCGTGTATATTGCCAACAATGTTGACATCACTAGATGCTTGATGCTTAAAATTAACATGTTTAATGACCTAATTTATTTATACCAAAACTCCCATTCATTAAACGGTGAAAGTGTCGATTCGGCTAACAGTAATATTTGGGCTTGTTTTAACCAAATCAGTGGACTGTAAGGTACCGGACCGGAGGTCTTTTGGAAGTATAGAAAGCTTAATACCAGCTTAAATAAAGACAATAAGATGCGATGTATTTAACTAAAAAGAGGCGACATGATCGAGATAATTTCACGTGAAGAAAAATTTATAAAAATTAAAATTCAATTAGTTATATTAATACATCAGAGGCTTCTATTACATCAAAATTAAGTTTTAACAAGATCAAGGCAAAAGGTCGCGTTACTTCAACTCCATCTACATGATATTAAAAAAAGGTGAATGTTATATAATTTTATAGAATATAGTCAGTAATGAAAGTTGATACACCCATTTTTTGAAGGTTGCTTAATTAAATTCTGATAATATGTGTACTACAGTATTGTTTTTTTTTGCTTCCGGTAGGATTACAAGTTGTCATCATAAAAATTTAAACCAATCTTTATCATAGTTTTTCTTAAAAATTATATGTTCTAGAGATTTTGTTCTAAAATGAAGTGTTCTAGAGACACTTCATGAAATTTCAATAAAATATAGCAAGTTATAGAGAGATATTAACCCGTTATTGTTTTTAGTTATGTGTGGCGTATAGGGCTTCTTGGAATGTTTATGATATTTTAGGTCCAACATTAGAAATTTTTCATGTCTAGGAAACATTTTTAATATGAGAGAAAACCTCAGAAAACTTTTAATATGAGTCCAAGAACTTTGAGAAGGATTTAATATTTTCGGAGTTATTCATGGTTTTTTGAAAATATCGAAATTTCACTTTTTTTTACCGATATCTTTTCACGCAATCGACATGTCACCTTGAACTTGAGCTTATTAGACGCAGAATTTCACAAGCTATAATCCTACCAGAAGCAATGCAGTACAAATATTATTAAAATTTAGGCAACCTTAAAAAATTGGTGTATCATGACTTTCATTGTTGACTGTATTTTATACAATACTACATATAGGGTGGGCCATGATCAATTTAAAATGGCAATATCGGATCCACATTTTTTCCACGTTCTTTCTGATAGTCGTAATTGTTTTCTTCTGCATCTTCCGATTTCACCGGAAGTAAAATTGTTGCTGAACTGAATAATTAAAACTGTCACTACGCCCTAAAGGAGGCGTTTAGTGACCCACCCATATAGTAAAAAGTTGTCTGTAAAAAGGTTTGTGCCTTCGTCTTGTTTTCGGTAGTCCGAAATGTTTTGTAATAACCGTGAAAAATGACTCAAAACTTGGACAAAAACGATGTCACCGTCAAAGTAAGTAAATATAGAGACATCCAAAAAAAACGTCAACTCTGGCTATGAACGAGTGGGATGGAAATAGCGGTCATGTCTAAGCTTTTCGGTTATGTCAAACTTTTGACAAGTGACAATTTGTCACAATTTGTAAAAGTCACAATTTGTAAAATAGACAATGGCTGTCATATGATGTGACAGTCTTGACAAGTAAATAAGGTTATAAATTCGATTAAGAATAGAAATACCTCTTTTTTTTCTCGGCCAACTTTGATGACGTTTTTTTTTTTGGATGGCTTTATATGTATTTCCATTAAGGGGTAACCATTAACAAGTTCCCAAAGGAAAATTTTTTATTCCCTAACCTGTTTGCCTGTAGTGTTTAGCGATTGAAAATAACGCTTGCCGTCTAGGTTGGGCCACTCGTGTAGTCAGGGTTGGGCAACATCTTTTTTTCCGACAACTAAAATAACAATATTGAGCCAGTTTTTCGCACCGCAGAACATTAAAATAATTCATTGCCGCACCAAAAGTTGTGCGGCAATGTTTTATCAATAAAAACAAATAATCGTTAATATAATGATAAATAATATTTATTTTACAAACATTTTATTTAAACAAAATAAATTATACAGAATAAAAATCATAACAGCAAAATAATAATAATAGAATAAAAATAATAATAATAACAATAAAAATTAATAACAAAATAACAATAATAGAAATTTTAATTCAAAATTGAATATTAATTTCAATTAATGTTTTTATCAAGATTCTCATCAAAATTGTGTAGAATTGAATGAAAAACAATAAAAAGGCACATATTTGTTCATTAAAAATTATTTTAGTACATATTTCGTCGACATTCACTAGTGGCCCAACCTAGACTGCAATGGCCCAACCTAGACTACTTTTTTTCGTTTTGACAGTAACATTTTTAACGCGCAACAATTCGCCCTAATAAAAGTTTCTTATGACTGACCAAACTTTCAAATAATACGTCAACATTGTGAATATTCGAATATAAACAAAAGATACAGGGCAAAGTTAAAAAGTGGCCCAACCCTGACGACATTCCCCTACCTAATTTGACATAAAATCCAGTTATGTTATTAGTAAGTAAGTAAGAATACAGAGTGTTGCAATTATTATAAACGTATAGGTAGATAGTTACACTAACATCTAATATATAGTATTAAGTATATAGTAAAATGTATTGCTATCTTAGAAACAATAAGAGATATGAAAACGGTTAAATTGGCAAGTAACTTAAAGTAGTAACCTAAATAACGCAACTTAAATAAGTAACTTAACGCTCTTAGGGAAGGTTCCTTATTGGTTTATGAGATATTTTGGAAAGATTTATCCAAAATAACAGCCTTAACATGTATTTTTGAAAATCTGCTATAACATTTATTTTTCTATAAGTCTGCTATAACATTTATTTTTTCCAGACGTTTTAATCGCTGAATTCATTACCAAGGCAATGTTCTGGCATATTACATTTCTTTAATCGAACTAAGATTTCGACGTTTTGACTTTCTGAAACCATCATCATTTTTTTTGTTATAGCAGTCATATTGTTATGCTATTTTAAAAGTACTTAGTTTTTTCCTTCCAACGATACCTTATACTTACCTACTACCTACCTGCCAATAAAAAAGCATAACTTTATTAAAACCATATTATATATTTATTTGAACAAATAAAAAACATTGCAAAGTTGTAATTTTCACTTTACTAAAGTTTATCTTGGATATTTCTATTTCTGTAACGTTCTTTATTCCTGCTGATTGTAATGCTATTATTTTTATTGCGTTCTGTTTTCTCCATTGGTTCTGGAAACATCCAGTAATTGATCTAAATCGACTTCTGCACTTGATTGTTTCCTCAAGTAGGTATTCGTTTCTTTTATGTTTGTTGGAACTCTCACTAACAATTATTGAGGCTGAATGTGCCTTTGTTCTGGATTGTTTTTAGAAACAGAATCGAGTTAGTCGCCTTTGTTTGTTTTCTTTATGAAATGAAACATAAATGACGTGCAATGTTGCCATGTAATCCAATAAAAATGAATTATAATTTTAGCCGTCTTCCTATATAAAAGTCATCGGAGATTTGTTTTAGAGATACTTATTCAATGAGGTCGTAAAGATTAGAATAAATTCAAATAAATAAACCAAAATTCACGGGGATATTTAAAAGGCCAAATATTTAAAAACCGTGACATCACTTTGGTAAACTCTGCAAAAAATAAATTGCAAAAATTTTTATGCAACCCAACTATAAAACACATATCCTAATCAAAGGTCAGATAATTATGAAATAAATTGTAAAATTTATGAAAAAAGTGTATTAGTCAAACAAAACGATCAATTTTAATTAGATTCAAAGAATATGTAGCTCACCTAATGTAGAATAGAAAAATCTTGTGTAGCCCAACATATTTCTGACAATAATCATATTGTGCAAAATACACAAAACGTATGTTTCTGTGTTAACTGAAAAAGTGTTCTTCGAGTTTGTTCTAAAATAGCTCAGATACTATAATTTAAAAATCAAATACATTTATTGAAAATTCTCCGTTCAATGTACTAATTCTTTTACACTGCTGGACACAAAAAATGACTATGTTTTTGAATTCGTTGAAAACATTAGGGTTTTCATTTGAAAATATTATCAATGGTGTCATACCTCGACAACAAAAGACGATCTGTTAATGGAATTTACTGAAAAACAAAATCGACTTATACGAGCATTTTGTACCAACTTTCTCAGAAAAAGATGTCGAATTTATTCCAGATTTTACAACCTCATTGTATGTGTTTGTAGTAAAACCAAACTTCTGAAAAATATAATTATTATAGGTATGTTTTCCAAAACATAATATTAATAGTACAATCTAATCAACAATCATATGAATAAATGATTAATAAGTGGTCATTTTACACATAAAATAACAATTTTATGTACAAAAAAACAGGCGTGCATTTTGGATGATCGCAAAATGATCACCATGCATTATTTCAACGCACTGTATAAAGTGAACTTTTAATTTGTAGCTGTGAGGTCGTTGCGACACCTCATGGTTAAAAAACCCTCCTGTCAAGAAACTAAGTTTGTCACATTAAGAGCTAACCTCTTGGTATGCAAAAATATAATTGGCTATTATATACTTTGCGATAAAAGGATAAAGGTTATTACTTTAAATACGTTGGCAAATTGCCATCTTGTATCTGTCTCAATTCCATTTAAAATCCTCTCCGACCTTCTGAACTCGGTTGAACTTTGGGATAGAAGTCAAGAGTTATTGGTGTGAAAGCAAAGTTTAGAGCGCGACAAAAGAAGCAAGGTAAAAATATTTTAAACGCTTCTTTAATTGCGGGAGAGAAGAAGAACGGATATGAACTTCCGGCTATACAGAGCATTTCATATGACGAAAGGCTTTTAGAAAGTATGCTGATATTTTAGAATAAATTGTGGAATGTAGACGAAGAACGTTTGTGAGATATTTACATATACGTTGACAGAGGTTATTTCTTTATGAACAAAAGTTGATACATCTACATATGTATATTAGCGCCGCAGTACTTCTACATCCACGTGCAATGTGCAATGAAAGTATTCTTAAAAAAAATTGAAATTGTATTGGCTAGATAGGCAAAAAATGTTCTGAAACGTCGAGATTCTACGTTTAAGCGAAAACAATTACGTCTATTTATAAGAGTTATGTCATAATAACTCACCAATGTGTTAAGGTATCAACTCGAAATTTGGAGCACTGAGCTTAATGGGTTAACGGGTTGGGGGTTAAATGAGATTAATCAGGAAAATCCAGTGGGATGTTAACAATAATTTTATTAATCCGATTATAAAAAATATACAAAATATATTAATTTAGGTAAATCGGAAATCAACAAGCGATGTGCGTTACTGTTCAGTAGATAATGCTGAATGCCAGCGTATTCTCCCAGTCGTTCCTGCCTGGCCAAGGGTTTGCCTACGCAGAAAAACCTTGCATTCGGAGGTCCACATGACATCATCGTCCAGAGCCGTCGCGAGGAATATAGGTCCGATTGTTCATAAATTATCGCTAACATTCGGCCCTTCCTGACATCTGGAGTGTCCTCACTCCATGGTAGGACCATCCAAACCAATCGGGCCTACATAGGGAAACAAATTTCATTAGTGACACAAATACACAGGATAATTGACAATTCATATTGCCATGTAGATGTTCATGCATCATACACATTATTTAGGTAGCTTGTTCAATATTTTTGTCTAGACATAATATAATATAATTGTATGACATCATAAGTGATTATGGGGTAGGAACCCCGCACGAAAGACAAGCAAGTCATTTCGCCACACTGTTCAGTAATTCTGAGTAATCTGGGTTCATCTCGTCTCGTCTGGTAAATCCTAGGACTTACACGGAGTCTACTGGTTGGAAACCTACTCCCGAGACAATAATCACCACACTCGACGCAACAGTGTCCTTAACGTTACCTGAAACTAAATCTGAGTAATCTGGGTTGCACTCGCCTCGTCTGGTAGGTCTGAAAACTTACACGGAGTGTACTGGGTTAAACCGTACTCCCGAGACTAGATTCACAATACTCTACTCCACAGTGCACGTTCCCTCATTGCGCTCCCGACGATGTGGATCATTGATCCCGGTCCCTCCTCCACAGGAATCCTGTGACCTTCAGCTTGTCGATCCTGGTCACTCCTACTGGTCACTTCTATTCTGGAATTCTGTGACCTTCAGCATGTCGATCCAGTCACTCCTTCAACTTTCTGGATACCTACTTTTTGGAAACAACTTCTAACGAGCTGTAGCAACTGCTACAACAGAACAATACAATACTGTAATGAAAGATTATTTCCGAAATAATGCTCTGACTATACAGTCATTTCTGACCATTCATGTCGCAGTCCTATGGCATTCGGGTAGTGAGTTAGGTATAGCTATTTGTATCTTAGTGACCTTAGCAGTTAGAGTAATCATTTTAGATCTGACATTTGTGACTTTATCCATATCGCTCATAATGGCTAGAGCTTCATTTTTAAGTAATTATATTTTCAATAAAACTTTTAATCGATCAACTCATTCATATTTATTTCTCTTACGTTTCTCAATTATTCCTAAACAGTTGTCTTTAAATATAAAACCATCCTTACAGATTGACGCAGAATAAATGGTTAGGTATCAACAACGGATTATTAGTTTTCATTTTCCACTTCGAAATACACACTTGTGTGTTTTTATTCTTAATTAACAGTTATACTTGTCCTTTATATTATAAACCTCAATTTACGTTTTAACTTTTCTATTTCATCAATTTAACTTTTTTTTGTGAGCGCTCAAATGCTTTTTTTTCTGTCTATTTCCTGTATACTAAGACACCTATGTTTCGTATTTCAGTACCTGGTATCTCTCCTTATCACTTCAAAATTAGCCGCTGGGGTGGACTACAAAAATAAATTGCTTTACATTCCTAAATCAGTTATATCCCCCCTAGCCCTTTAGGGGTGAAGGAGGGGTTATGGTTCTTTGTGCCCATTGAGACTTTTGATCTACATGTTGAGAACTATCAACCTGCAAAATTTCGAGAAAATTAGCCGAAAGCCATTTTCCATAACAAAAATGCGGGGTCCTTATTATTTTAATACCGCCATGTTGAAAACTGCACGCTTTTCTAGTGTCTATGTCGGTTAGTTAAAATGATATTTTTCATTTCTTATTTCAACGTTATGGACTACATAATCTGTCCTTTTATAAGAAAAAAGTTACGTGCAGTATTCTATAAAGCTCGAGTATTTCTTCCTAAGAAGATTGGACAATCTATAGGAAGCGAATCACATAAAAGAAAGAAGCAATAAAAAAGACGACTAGATCAATCCCTATATAAGAAAGAGATTATCGCCGTTTATATTCCAATTCAATATCCGCGTATTCAACAAGCTTTCTGAAGTGTCTTCTCTGTATCGCTGTGAAATATTTTAATAAAATATCAAAATACTGTTTCAAATGAAACGTTTGTGTATCAGAAAACTCCAACTCCAAATTAAAATATTCAAGAAATATTTTAATAAAATATCAAAATACTGTTTCAAATGAAACGTTTATGTATCAGAAAACTCCAACAGTGTACCACATTTTACTAAATGCTTAAAATAAAATGCATATCGTTGCGTTTCACGGACGTTATCCATACAGAGTATACTTTTATATTTTGACATCCACCTACAGCATGAACCGTAAAAGATACAAAAAAAAATTAAAGTATGAATGTTTTATATTTTTTTTCACATTATCTCTGGGTATCATCAGAAAAAAAAACAAGTGGACAACGAAAAGTTGAAAAAACAAACGGAGACATTTGTTTAAATGGAACATCATGTATATTTATCAACAGATCGATATATCATATTCTTCCATTTTCAAATTTATAGGGTTTGCCTTTATTTAGTTCCTCCCTTTTTGAAATATTTAATTGTAAATTATAATATAAAGTTTTGGAGAAACTGAAATTTAGATGTCCGTGATAAAACTAGAAATGGGGTGCCATAAAAAGCGATCTACTGCAATTCCTTGTTTTTTGTTTTGTATATGACAATACAACTTTTTTATTTTTCTTTTTATTTTGTTTAAACATAATAACAGTAGCAGTAATATAGACATCATGTCATATCGACAGTCAGGGTAAAATTTATGAGGAAATTTTCGTAAGGAAGCATGATGGTCCACATCATACTTTAGTTAATGCTTATTATATGACGAATTACCAAGTAGAAAGTTACTTTACTAGTTAATTACCAGTATAAAAATAGCCAAAAACTTTTATTTTTCGTAAATTTCGTTTCAAGTTTTTTTTGCTATTAGGCTTCTACTTAGGTCTAATAATTACGCCCTAAAATATGGTGTAGGTCCCATGCTCCGTTATAAAAATATGACAACTTCAAATTCCACAAGCCGCCACTACCACAAACAAATAATTCTTCTCCAGATTGTATTTCTCGAAGTGTTCATTGCTGCAACTACAATAGAAATGAGCTTTTACAACATTTGCAGATTCCATGTAGTAAGTATATTTTTGTAGAGGGTGAATGTTCAAAGTTGGGCGATGATAATAACCAAAGCCTTAAAAATGAAAACATCGTGACTGTTGTTGTAAAATGTTATACTCCTAGTTTATTCAGCTCAATATAATAAAATATATAAAAAACAGCCTTCTCTTGACGCCGAGACACAAAAATATTGACTAAAGGAAGCGATAAGCGATAAGCGATTATAAGCGATTTTATAAAAGTGGAATCTATGTTTGGTATCTGTGGATATATATTTTTTTCATCATATGTCAAGTCAGAAACTGGTCTCTAAGCCTATTTTTGGTGTTACGTAGCTTTTTAGGACACCCCGTATATAATCGAACCCATGTAATGCGGATTTAACTTACAAGTTAAATAGACCGATATAATGCGGATTTAACTTACAAGTTAAATCCGCATTACATGGGTTCGATTATATACAGGGTGTCCCTAAAAAGCAACGTCACACCAAAATAGGCTTACAGACCAGTTTCTAACTTGACGTATGATGAAAAAAAAGTTAAATGAGTGTCTTGGTTTTCCAGACATAGATCCACAGATACCAGACATAGATTCCACTTTTATAAAATCAGTGAACAATCGCTTCCTTTAGTCAATATTTTTTGTGCCTCGGCTTCAAGAGAAGGCCTTTTCTATATATTTTATTATATTGAGTTGAATAAACTAGGAGTATCATTTTACAACAACAGTCACGATAGTTTCATTTTTAAGGCTTTGGTTATTATATATAATTCAAGTCTATTTATTTGGTGTTGTGTAAATTATTCCTATGACGTTTGAAAATAATGTAATGAAAAATGTTGGCAAACAAATTTACTTAAATTGTGCTTCATAAATAGTAAACTATCTAATATACGATTCTTCGCGACACATTATTTTTAGTTAACCGTTATCTGTACTAAAATGCCAACGCTCGTGGTGTAATGGCGTTGTTTATCTTGACAAAAAATGCTGGTGTTTCCTGGCTCCCTTTTTTACGTTCCGTAAAAATAAAAACCAACAAGCCAAATGTGTTCTAATGATAGCAACCAGCCCTCATTAGAAAATTATCTTTCACTTATTACTTTTAGGTGCGCGCGGGTTTCTGATTCCGTATCCTCGAGTCTGTCTCTGAAAAGAATACACTTTTGTATATCGCTCGCTTGAGTCAAGTATTTTGTGTATTTATGCTAAGCGAAAAAAAAAACAAATAACTTTCACGGCGGAGGTCGAGCGGAGGTCCATATTGTTTGCACATTATTTGGCACTTGGGGTCTGCAGCGACCTTCCATTACTACAAAACATTTCCTTATTGCAAATACAGTTAATATTCAATTTATTAGTCGTCTCTGACTGTTGGAAGGTATAACGTTGTTCTGCATAACCGTCACTAAATTGTGGCATTATTGTTGAGTTTCTAGATGATAAAAGTGTACTAGTTCTTATTTACTGTACTTATTTATATAAGTACAGTGCGACTAACACTAGCTTTTCTCTTGGCCGCGGTAGACAAAACCTAAAATTATAATAATTTCTCTTGCAGTTGCAGTCGTGAATGCTTCGAAAAGTACAGGGTTTGTCCGGAAAGTAATGTCAGTGAATTTTTTTCCCGAGACTGTACGCGCCAGCCCGCGCTTTACGTGCTGGGATTGTGGTGGGGGGATCTAGCAACAAGATCCAACAAGCGTCAGTTGGCTACTGGTCGTTGTAGCGGTCGCATCACTCGTTCTTTGAGAGTCGTTACAGTGACCCGGTGCAAGAAAAAATGCAACGTTCGCCTGAGCAACGGATGGCGATCAAGTTTTGTGTGAAACTGGAGAAGAGTGCTGCGGAAACCATTCCAATGTTGAAGAAGGCTTTCGGCGTCGATTGTCTTTTGGACAGGCAAATTTGTCGGTGGCACAAGGCCTTCGCAGAAGGTCGGGAAGATGTCAACGACGAGAACTGCGCTGGACGGCCATCAATCTCCAGTTCAGACGACAATGTGAAACATGTGCGTAACTTGTTGAACACTGACCGTCGTCTAAGTGTCCGTTTAATTTCCGAAACATTAGACACTACGAAAACCATTGTTCACGAAATTGTGTCGGAGTCTTTAGGAATGAGGAAGGTGTGCCCCAAAGCTCGTGCCAAAAGTGCTAACGGACGATCAAAAAGCGAGGCGCGTCGAAACCTTCCAAGAACTTTTGGACACCTGCGAAGACAACCCCGCTTTCCTTGATGACGTCATTACCGGGGACGAAAGTTGGGTCTTTGAATACGATCCGGAAACGAAGAGGCAAAGTGCGGAATGGCACACGTCGAACTCCCCTCGCCCCAAGAATGCCAGGATGTCCAAGTCAAAGATCAAGACAATGCTGATTGTCTTTTTTGATTGCTTTATAACCGGAAAGTTTTTACGTCGAGGGGCTGAAGCGGCTGAAACGCAGGGTGAATCGCGTCCGCCCAGACATCTCAAAATCCTGGAAGCTTCACCACGACAATGCGCCTTCGCACACCTGCTTGCCCCGATTACCTGTACAGGCCGTTGTCCCCCAGCTACAGCCCCGATGTGCCCCCCCCAGACTTTTTTCTGTTTCCGCGCCTCACAACCCCAATGAAAGGACAGCATTTTGGGTCGGTGAAAAACATTCAGAAGGCTTGCAGCGACGCTTTAAAGGCGATTCCGGAAAACGACTACCGTGCGGCTTCTGATGCGTGAAAGACCTGCTGGAACCGATGTGTAGACGCAGGAAGAATGTATTTTGAAAGTTTCTAAAGATTTGTACGCATAGAACCAATAAAAACCATTTTTCAAAGCTCACTGACATTACTTTCCGGACAAACCCTGTATAGTCTGTTAATGTTTTGTTTGTGGATATCTCTTATATTTCTCATGTATAGACGTTCCACCTTGTATTACGTTACTTATGCGCAATTAGCGGGCTAACCTATTTTTAGGGTAGGGAATTTGTCTGCTAATCTATAAAAAGAGAAAAATACGCGAAAGGTAGTCATGCCTAAAATGATGATTGAGGATAAAAAAGTTAAAGGTAATAAGAAAAACTTGGGAAAAGTGAACAGAAAACTGTCGTATCTTTGGAATTGGAGAACAACTTGTTGGGGTTGATCCTACTTCAAAACTTAAATTCAGTATCGTCAATAGCATATCTATAACTTGTAAATTACCTACAGATTTTAGAGCTTAGGGGCCTGATGAACTCGGGAATCGGATTACAAAATGAAACCTTGAAAATATCTTGATATTATGGCAGTTGGCTTTGTTTTTCAATTTGAAGGGGTCGGTTTTCATGACAATAACGATGTTATTTGAGGTTAGGTACAAATTGTGACATGATAAAGTTTAACGAATACATGACTTGGACTTAGTGATCACCAAAAATAAGTGATTATGGTGGTGTAGTCTAGCAAATAGCAACTTTTTTTCATCTGTGCCTCTGTAATCGAAATAATACATAGACAAATACCTATACAGTTAGTCTAATGAATCAATTATTAATTCCATTAGTCATGATTTTCCTTAAAGTCTTTCACATTTATTAAAACGTCGAGTTTTATAGTATCTTACATATCGCATACCGTAACATTAATATCTTTGTGTTAAAGGACCCCGTACATTTTATATGGAAATCGGTCTTCCGGTGAAATTGACTGAAAATTTGGGAAATGGTTCATTTTGTATCCCTGATTAAAAGTCTCAATGGGTCAAAGCTTGAAATGCCCATCTTTAGGCCGTTTTTAAGGGCAAACGCGGCAAAAATTCAATTTTTTTATGTTTAATTCTTGAATAGTCTCCTGAGTTACTATATTATTGAGATACTTTGAGGGTTGAGATGTCACACATTTTAGGTTTAGGATAGTCCCAGGTTGTATTTGTGATTTACACATGGGCAATGCATAAACCACAACTATCGTATCTATGTACATATATTGTAGTTAATAAATGCAATAAACATTCATTCATGCACACATGTATTACCACGCACACGCACACACACAAAAATACAAACTCACACATAGACTCAAAAAAACACATACACATGCAAAGTATCTCAATAATATAGCAACTCCGGAAACTATTCAAGAATTAAACACAGTACATAAAAAATTGAATTTTTGCCGTTTTTGCACCTTAAAAACCGCCGTACTGCCTAAAGATGGGCATTTCAAGCATTGACTCCATTCAGACTTTTGATCAGGGATACAAAATGAACCATTTCCCAAATTTTCAGTCAATTTCACCGGAAGACCGATTTCCATATAAAATGTTCGGGGTCCTTTGCTCCAAAAAATTCAGTATGTGATTCTCTTAGTTATCGCGTTTTGTTTATTATTATTTAATTATTTAAATAACGCCTTTAATGAACTTCTCTGTTTCAACTATGATATAAAAGGCTGCAATCATTTTTGTGTGAGACTAGCGTATCACGAAAGTCTAATATCAGTATGTTCAAGAATGTTTCACATAGATACATAACTGTTTTGAAGGTAATGAAATTCCTTTGAATAATCTAATCTAATAATAAAGGATCAAGTAATATCTAAGTATTGAAGGTAATAAAAAAGAAAACCTTGTTGCTTCCGTTTCAAGAGCAATAACAAGGCCGGGTTGGTTTAAAGGGCTCTTACATCAACAGAATAAAAGAAAGGATATGAGAAAAGTTAGCGGCTTAATATAACTTTTATATAGTTGTACGAATTACTACCAACATATTGCCTGATTTCTGTTACCACTCCAACTGATTGAAACTATGTTTTTGCTAATGTACAGTTGACATAATTACTTGATAATGGCTTCAGTACTAATATATTCAATTGTTCGATTATGCAAACCAAAAAGCACAATGTTTTTTGTTGAAATTTTCGTTTAAATTAAATTAGTTCAATTATATTGGTCTGAAAATTAATTTAGAAATAATGCGGTGACTAAACTATTTGGTTTATTTGAGTGATCATGTTTTCCTTGAATTGGTCATTTTTGTAGATTATTAAAAGTATATACTGAATGTTTTTTTGGTCTTTTGCCAGAACTTTTAATATTGCATATTTAATAGACAGCAGTGATTTTTTAAATGTGTATGTAGGTACTGTTAACAACTACATAAATATATTCTTCTTGTACATTTTTTTATTTATTTACCATACCTCTTTTAAAATTTTCCAAAATGTGTATATAATATAACATTTTTGAGAGCTTATAGCAGATATTTAAATTAATGCGATGGTTTTCAATTATGCTTAGTTTTCACTTGTGTTGTAAAATATGTCAGGTCATTATTTTCTAGTGCAACTCTATTCAATTTTATTGCTTAATTCAATATTCTCTATTGTCCCTTTTCTCGTTACCTCATTAAAAAGTTAATTAATACTTCATTAAACATAGCAATTTTAATTAGGACTAAAGAAGGAAACTTAACATAAAACAAAAAATCCAATCTGGCGTTTAGCAAATCTTAAATAATTTTATTAATTATGAATATAATTATACAATATAAATTATACATTATTCTAATATTATGAGAGCTACTAGCCATCAGTAATGTCCACCATAACAATATCAAAGAGTTTTGACATTGTTGTGGTAGACATTACTAACTTCCAGAAGGTACAGTCTGTTATTGTGTGTTTGTAAGGTATTTCATATACAGTGAGGTCCATAAGTAAAGGATAAATTCATTATCTACGTAATTTACAATTTATGAGTAAAATACTGAAACACGTCAATTTTTAATTGTAGAATGACATTTTTGAGCATAATTTTATACCTCCCCCTCCAACCCCCTTGACAACTACCCCTTTAAATTTTTTAAACGTAACGAGGGTGCGCGTGATAGCTCATTTGAAAGGGTTTTTAGTTCTCCATCCAGCAACATAAGATTTTTTTAATTTCTATAATTTTTTTTATTGAAAAATATTACATTTTCAATGTTACTAAGTAAAGAAAATAACATGAAACAGAACAGAAGAACAGTTTAAATCAAATTTTCAAACTGGGCGTCCGTTGCTTCTTGACAATAATGGAGGCGTTGCTGAAATTCTTCTAAAACATTTTGTATTGTTTCCGGGGTGATTTGATTAATTTCTTGCCTTATTCTGTCTTTTAGATCTTCTACGTTATTTGGTCTGTTGAAGACTTTCGATTTTAAGTAACCCCATAAAAAATAGTCAAGCGGAGTCAAATCGGGAGAACGAGCAAGCCACTCCAATTTCACCGCGTCTACCGATCCATCTATTGGGAAAAACTTGATTCAGACAGGCTCTTACTTCCAATGAAAAATGTGGTGCTCCGTCCTGCTTAAACCAAATATTTCTATCAATTTCATTGGGGTTGTCATCATCTGGGAAAAGCCTTCTTAACTCTGGAACTAAGAAATTTTGCATGAAATCCAAGTAATGCGCGCCAGTTAATGCGCCATCAAAGAAATATGGTCCGATAATTTGAGAATTTGTAATTCCAGCCCAAACGTTCACCTTCTCAAGATATTGAGTATTGGCCTCCATCACCCAATGTGGATTTTCTGTACTCCAGTATCTACAGTTCTGTTTGTTGACTGTTCCATTTAAAACGAATGTTGCTTCATCAGAAAAAAAGAATGTTTTTTTATAAATAAAGGATTATTTTGGCATCTATTTGCAATGATTTTGCAAAATTCCAATAGGCAATCAGTGTCATCGTCGTTAAGTTCTTGAACCAAATGAATTTTATATGGGCGGTATTTTTCGTTTTTTAGAAGACGTAATAACGTTTTACTAACATCATTATCGGCGGCAACTTGTTTTGTAGGTTTATGTGGATTATCTTGAATATCTAACAATACATACATATACCTATCCAATTTCTGTTCATCGTCTAAAATGCTTTTCCTACCAGATTTAGGAATATCTGTGACATTTCCAAATTCACGAAATTTGTTTTCTGTTCTACTAATCGTAGACTGGGAAATGCGGCGGTCAGGATACTTAGAATTTAATATTTGCATACCTGCTTCTGCGTTCTTATTTTATCACTTGACGAACTTGACGATCAGCGATAAATAACATCATATAATTTTTTCTGATATGTAAAAAGAAACCCTTTTTACTTCTTTCTTTTGTTGGGTATTTTGCGCTGCGTATCAGAGAAACCGATACATTTATGTTGAATGTTGACATAAAATTAACTAAAAACGTCAGATTTGACAGATGTTTGGTACATAGGCACTTTATTGTATACATTTCATATTAATAATAATTTTGAAATTATTAAATTTAATTTTCTTGATGAAAAATATACAAAATTCAAAAAACCTTATATTGCTGAATGGATAATTAAGAACCCTTTCAAATGAGCTATTACACGCACCCTTGTTCCGTTTAAAAAATTTAAAGGGGTAGCTGTCACTCCAAGGGGGTTGGATGGGGAGGTATAGAATTATGCTCAAAAAATGTCATTCTAGAATTAAATATTGACGTGTTTCAGGATTTTACTCATAAATTGTAAATTACGTAGATAATGAATTTATCCGATACTTATGGACCTCACTGTATGTATCTCTCGGATATGGTCGTTCTACCTCGTATTTCGTTCGCGATGAGCCCCCATAAAGACTAGAGGAATCATGAAGTAGTGTTTCAAGACATAAATATTCAAAATTAATAAAACACCATTATGAAAAACCTTAGAAGATATTTGCTTGATACTTGCGTCGTAGTACGCCGGTCCCGTTGCGGGAGCTCTGGATAGTTAAACGCCGTTTACTTTGCGGCATGACAAACTTTCCGGACCCTAGTCATAATCAAAGTTATAGTAGAAAGCGTATTATTACCTTATTGGAAAAGATAATCGATAGGACGTTATTTGTTTTATCTGCAGTTACAGATAAATAGTGGGCTTTCTTTGTAGAATTTCAGTTTGTATTAGTTTTGAAGTACCCTTGAAAACAGTTGCTTTTTCTAAAGAGTTTAACTCAAAATTAAAGTTAATTAACCCGCGAAAAACTCCGGAATTAGAGGAAGTTGTGGACCCTTCATGTCATGTCCTCTTAATTCGTGCGTAAAAGTGATTTACCATTCACAAAAATTAATTTCTCTCAGCCGTTTCTGAGAAAATCTCACGTCCTATGATAAATCAATCACCCTGTGTCGTGATTGATACATACACGGTGTCAATTTGAAAACGAACAGCATTTAATATTGCCTAAACTAATGACAGTATCAAAATTTGGCGAAACACGTCAATTTATATATCAAGGGGGACAATTTTTGAGGTATTTGTTGTCGTATTACTTTCAACACCTTAACCCCCAGGGCACCTACCCCTAAAATTTTAAATGGCAACACCTATTTCTTTTGCCATTTTTGAGTTTCTTGTACAATTCTAGATAAGTCCCATATTTCATTTTTGTCAAAATTGAGGTAGTTAACCTCATGAATGTGTGGAATGTATTTAATTTCTATATTGAAATAATGCAGCTTTTAAAAGTATGATAATGAAATACTCAAATTCTTACCTTTATAATTACTTTATTAATTGTTCAAAATGGGTTCCATTGTTTTCTAAGCACAAGTACAGCCGATATCCAAACTGTTCGCGGACGTGTTGAAGAGTTTCAGGTAAAAGAGCTCTATATTCTTGTATAATTAATTGCTGCAGTTGTTCAATTGAATCTGGTTGAGTTTTGAATACAACTGATTTCAAGTGACCCCATAGAAATAAATCGAGAAGTGTCAGATCTGGTGACCTAGGTGGCCATTCAATGGGTCCTCTCCTACCAATCCACTGCTCCGGATAATGATTATCCAACCACTCTCTTACTGGGCGTACATAATGAGGAGGTGCTCCATCCTGTTGGAACTGCAGCAAATGTTCATATAGAATCTAGAGCAAGATTTCCATTGGCATCTCTTTGATTTTCCACCTCATGAATTATAAGAGGCTCTATAGCTCTGTCTAACATTTCGGCATAAATTTCAAGCAGAAAGAGACAACGAGGTTCGAAGACGGCCAACAAATTCAAATTATTTCGTGTTTTGTAGCGGTGAAAGGTAAAAACGAAGAATTTGGTTCAACAAATATTTTTAAATGAATGGATGTGACTGACATGACGGGTCAGTGAATGTAACCCCTTTTAAAAAGTTGCAATAGGTCAATTTAGAAAATAAGTACATTTCACACATTCGTGAGGTTAAGTACTTCAATCTTGAAAAAAAAATAATGAAATTTATCTAGAATTGTACAAGAAACTCAAAAATGGCAAAAGAAATAGGGGTTGCCATTTAAAATTTTAGGGAGTAGGTGCCCTGGGGGTTAGGGGTTGTTGTCGTATTACCTGGGGGTAATACGACAACAAATTCCTCAAAAAGTTGTCCCCCCTTGATATGTAAATTGGCTTGTTTCGCCAAATTTTGATACTGTCATTAGTTTAGGCAATATTAAATGCTGTTCGTTTTCAAATTGACACCGTGTATATATGTACATCGTAACTAACAACATTATGACTATTAATTCCACCCGCGCCCGCGTAGGAATTAACAGACGTGACTTTATTGTATCGAAGGAATTTGAATACGATGGATATCGACAAATATGAAGGTATGTTGCCACAAATGGACAACTTTCTACTTTTATTACGATTGAAATTTAAACATAAAAATGACGTCTTTTCGACAACATTGCGAAGGGTGCGCAACCTGTAAATCTTTGCACGAGCCGTCACTGTTTGATATAATACAACTTGAGTAGTGGTTTATTTACGATTGACCAACATAAATACAAACTGAGTTACTTCATATTAGAAAATTGTAAAACAGTGAGTAGATGTAGTTATGGTTAGCGATGATCTTATTGGATGGTGGCTTCTGTGACATAATGTCGGCCACGCCCACTATTGAGAATTCCCATGTCAATCGATTCACTCACTTTTACAATTTGTTAACATCAAGGAAAGTTATCGGTCCACTATTTATATTATGTCCACTTTAATTTCATAGGGGTCATCTGTCAATTGTGCTTGTAAACCTACTAAAAACAATTTCCTTGTTTCAGAGGAGACCTTTCCCCCCGCAGAAGAGGACTATTCGGAAAATGCAATCGACCGCCTACTTCAATCTGCCCAGAAGTTAGTTTTCTTGGTATACCGAGGCTCTGTTTTAATAGGGAATTAAATAAGTTTAAAGAACAACAAGAAAATGTCAAATATAAAAATGTTTTAATAACAACTGACGAAAAGGTCATATAAAAAAAAGAAATAGTAAAACAAATGGTATAGCGTGAGAAAAAAAGTCGAGGTATTTTCAAAAAACAAATCATTTATCTAATTTTTGCGTCGGTAATTAATTATTTATCTATTATTACTAACTTAACTTAGATAAATCGAATTTATTGATGATTCTTCAAACAGTAAATATAATATAAAAACTGTTACTGTTATTTCTGAATCTTTTTCATTAAAAAGTCAATCAACCACAGTAAATTAACGTAAAAAATATGTTTTAAATACCATTTAGGTAATACTTACGTTGCAAATTTTCAATATAATATTTATGTACACATACATGCATGTATATGACAAACCTTTTAAATCTATTTTATTCGTATCTGTAAATGACAAGGTTATCAAGTGAACATTCCCACCCCATTTGAGCCTTATTTTGAAAGATGCAAAAAAATATTGGTATATATATATATAATACATAGGGTTCATATGTCATTAAAATCTTAGTGGAATGAAAACCACATACAAAACGTGTCCCTTATGGGACATATAAATACAATTCTTTTAAATTGAACCTCCTACATATTTATATATTAAATTGCTTCCTGACCTTAAACATACGTATGTATATGGTTTCATCGGTTTTTCTGTAAATGTTGTAAAAGGTCATATAATTTTGTTCCTAAGTGACTCAGTTCTTAAATACAGAGCATTATGTTTTTTTTTTTGCTTTTTTTTAAATCTCTGAATGATATAATTTTTATTTTTTTTTATTACTGTCACTTACACACCGTGACAGAAGGCTTTAAACTCTTAATTTTTTTCACCACTATCAGGGGCTTGCATGTGGGTACTCATTAAATAATTTAAACACTGAATAAGTAATAAAGAATAAGTAAACGAATACTTACTGTGGGGCAGAAATATTTCTGATAAAACAAGCTTATTTCAGAGACCACTACAGTTTTGTTAAATTTATTAATCTTTGTCGTGCGATTATTATAAAAATTATGTTTTCTATCTAAACCACATCCTCAATCAAAAACTGTCAAGAGACTCCTTTCGATAAGTTGAAGAAATCAAGATAAAATAAATTGTTTTAAAAGAAAAATAGAGATTTAGTCACGTACATTTTTTTTAAACGTTATAGTGACCATTCACATGCACGACACTGATATCGTTGAAAACAAAAAATAACAGCCAAAACATGCTTACTATAAAGGTGTGCAAGTATCGGCAATTTAAAATCTCTTCCAGAGAATTTTGAAAAAAAAAACTAAAAACAGAAATAAAACATATCTCAGAATATAAGCCACCCAGGAAAAAACGTTATATTAATTTTTTTCACGAAATCACTTGAGGAAGTATCTTCTTCAGTTGTCCAAATTACTTAAGAAACACCCTGTGTAGAAGGCACATTACAAAGTCTGTCGATAATAATATGTACCAATCCTAATCTATTTGGTAACCGTAATAATTTTCTACATTTGCAAATTTCACTAGTGGGAATAGTAATGCCAGACGACAGACGCAATGAGCTTTGGAAATTAATATAATGGGACACGTTTGAAAGGGTAGGGACTATACAATAACTGTTCCGTATTTTGTTTTATTTCATTTTATACAAGTTTTATTCGTGTACTTCAATATCCTGCCAACGCCTCAAAAGGTTTGAAGTGTTCTGCATATAAATTAAACCCCTTTTCATGGTCGGGGCGCACTTCAATAGAACCCAAAATAATAAAAAACATGTATAGGACTTTCATCCATTTACTTAAAAAATTATGAACGCGTTACAAACTGATGGTCACCCCCTAAAATTGAATCGTTAAATAAAATTACGTCAGCGAAATATAACAAGAGAAAAAAAGGCCCCTTAATTTGCATTATTGTTTTTATATTGTAATGTAATTAGATACAATTAAAATTCATTTTTAATATTTCGATCTCAACTGTTGCCTAGAAAATTACTAAATTATAAAGATATACACTGTGATGATCAGAAGGTTTACTCTCTTCTTTTTGGAGTGGGTACTGGAACCTTCGGCGTAGAAACAAAAATCTGGACGTTTTCCACGAAACACCGAACCACTATACTTTCTCAACGCGCGTTTCGCCAACTAAGTTCATGGCATCTCCAGGAGAAGATTAAAACTGTTTTAATCTTCTCTAACAGTTTTAATCTTATCCTGAAGATGCCAACTTAGTTGGGGAAACGCGGGTCGAGAAAAGTATAGTAGTTCGGTGTTTCGTGGAAAACGTCCAGTTTTTTCCTCCTTTTTGTCTATGTTTCTACTACATTACTACAAACAATTTACAGTACAAATGTTCAATACAATTTGTTATATACGTTATTGTTGTTTACCTTTTAAACAATTCATTGCAGAAAAAATCCCTATTAAAACATTAGCCTTAAACTTGCTTCTGCCGCATACTTTTGCCTTTTTGTTGCTGATTATTTTTTAGAGTAAGATAATATATCGCTCCGATTTGGCCTCATTTTCAGTGACATAATTTGTAACTTAGTTTTATGTGCAACTGTAGTACTATTCGATATACGTACATATTTAGATACTAGCGACCCGCCCCGGCTTCGCACGGTTTACGACATCACATTAGAAACCTCTAAAATTATCAGTGTTTCTCTACTATATTATGCATGTATTATACACATAAACCTTCCTCTTGAATCACTCTATCTATTAAAAGAAACCGAATCAAAATCCGTTGCGTAGTTTTAAGGATCTACGCATACATAGGTAGGGACAGACAGCGGGAAGCTACTTTGTTTTATACTATGTTATGATACATACTACAGCAGTACAGCATCACTGAATTTAATCAACACCGAATTTTTTCCCAACTTTTATAATATTCAGTTACCACGAGATTACGTAGCCAACAAAAATCTGAGACACCCTTTGTATTATATAGGGATAGAGATATAGAGAGATTGAAATAGCGGTTATGTCGAAGCTCAAAGCGAAACAATGTTGTTGTCAAACTTTTGACAAGTGATTGTCCCAATTTTAAAATAAATAATGGGTGGTGTGGGAAATAGTGGGAATAAATTTAAAATTAGAAATACGTATTTTTTTGCTCAGCCAACTTTGATGACGTTTTTTTTTGATGACTCGATATAAAACGCATATTCAAAGCTATTAAAATGTTTAAGGTTTGATTTCAAATATATAAAAGTACCTTTTAAGACAATAACCTTCATTTCTTGTAGATTTTGTTACAATTATGCAAAACAAATGTAAATCATAGCATTCTTAATAACGTAAAAAGTTGTTATTGAACATAATTGTTTTTTGACAAATTTTAATATACAAATAATTTTTTCTCATATGGTTATCTTCTTGTATGGAGTCCCTGTAAAGTTTATTTTCATTTAAAATTTCAGCATCACTAAAGTTAATATAAACAATATCGCGTAGCAGCAAAATATTATATTTGCTTATCGTAGCACAATAAAAAAAACTTAAATTCAATTCAAATCAAATGAATACTTCAATTTTTACAATTTTACAAATATTTTTTTCCTTCCAAAAGTCTTAAAACGTTTATAAATTGACACTGATACACAACACGTTTACGTACCTTCTATTTGATAGCATGTCAAACCGAAAAGAAAGTAAGAAAGTTTTATAAGAAAATCTAATAATTATATGTTAAGTTCATTCTTCTCCCCCACTTTGCTTTCGCAGGAACCATAAATATTTATGACCCTTTTAGATTAAGATTAATTGATATGGAACCTTTAATCTTACTGCAGTAGATATTTATCTTAGTTTAGTGTTCTCGCTTTCTCCGTTTTAAACGAAATTTGCTCTTTGGGATGTATAATAAAAACAACGGCCAGTCAAGTAGAATATTGCGGAATAGACTTTATTGCAGTTTTTAGAGCTCTTTAGAGAAACTTTTAGAGCTCATCCAAATGAAAATATTAGTTATTGAAAGTCGTAACTTTATTAAGTTTTTATTAAAATTCATTCCTTAATCATATAAACTTTTATTAAAAAATGTTACTTTGTTCAGAAGATATATTTGGTGTCGCTTATATTTTACTACTCCATAGAAGTAACTATTCTATTACATTATGAGAAACTTAATTATGAATAGTCAGTTTGGCATAATTTCCATACGTATAAATGGCATCCTTTGACCTTAACAGATAGTATGAGAGTGAGGTGTGATTATGGTTAGCGGTAATCTTATAGGATAGTGTCTTCTGTGACGTAATGCGACATAATGTCTAGAAACATATGTCGACGGCAACGCGTACGTTCGATCACGCCCACTTTCGAGAATTATCATGACAATTGGTTCACAATTTTTACAATCAGTACATTGTCATCATTGTCATCAAATCGTTTTATTTTCAGTTGCATGATGAAAACGCAAACACTTGTTATGTCTGGTTGATAAATGGGGTTAATGGATTTATTATATTATAAGGAAGATTTTCTTAGTTGCGCTCAAGCAGATATGCCAGCAAACGGCAATTGCGACCGATTTCTCAGGAGCAGGGTGATGACAAAGCAATAGAAACGGCATACATTATTGAAAATTAATCGATAAGGGAACTTATTATGTGCAATAATAAGTAAGAACTTATTATATAAGTAAACTATAAATATATAAAATATATATATATAAAAAATATATATAAAACATAATTTTACTTATGATATACAGAAAAAATAATAAGTAAAAACTTATTATGTATGATAAGTTCCCTTATCGATTAATTTTCAATAATGTATGCCGTTTCTATTGCTTTGTCATTACCCTGCTCCTGAGAACCCACTATGTCATTACTCTGGTATATGAGTATACAAAAATCGGTCGCAGTTGCCATTTGCTGGCATATCTGCTGGAGCGCAACTAAGAAAATCTTCCTTATAATATAATAAATCCATTAACCCCATTTATCAACCAGACAGCACAAGTTTTTGCGTTTTCATCATGCAACTGAAAATAAGACGATTTGATGACAATGACCCATACACTCAAGTACTCAAGTGGAGGGTTTAAAGCATAATGCAATAATAATGTATATGAAAGCGTTTCTTTGTAATAAGAAATAAAACTACAAGTTTTGTATATAATAATCTGTAATTGATAAGTATAATTCATAAGTAAGGTTATGAATTAAACTGAGGTTGAAAAGTATGCAAAATATGGGACACTTGATTGATGAACATATTTATTAACACGTAAACTTATAAAGCAGACTGCCTGAACTGCAGATATGCTATGGTGAAGTGTTAGTTAAAATAATTTCTCCTGTGAAAATAATACAAAGGGCTAATACTCAGTCAACTCAAGCAAGGAGATGATTTCATTTAAAGGGATGATCTATAGGTTTGTTAAAGCATTGCATCGAACATCCTTAGAATAGGTGAAAATACCAGCTTTGTAAAATTGCTTCACAAAGTCTCAATCACATCCAGAACTGGTACTGAGGGATGGCGCGTTAAATATATTTAAAGCTTTCGATTTTAACCATTCTATTATACGGGGTGGACCATTTTAACCTTTAATAGGAAATAACTCGGCCGGTAAGCGAACAAATAAAAAAGTTGAATACAAAAGTTATTGGACAAGGAGGGAATAGTACGACAGTAACCTTAAATTTGACCTCGACGTTGACCTTGAGGATAATTTGAAGGTCAAACAACTTTTTCAAATGGAAACAACTACTTTTGACCCCGGATTTGAAAAGAGTGGGAGATTTTACGTCCAAAATGGTACTTGTCAACAAGGTCATGGCAAGGTCGAATGAAGGTCAAATTTTCGAAAATTGTTAAATAACGAGAGCTAGCTCGGGATAGAGATTGGAAACAGTAACATTTTTCTAATTAAAGTTGTTAGGGTCGAATAAGGTCACTTCTTGATACCAATGACCTTGACGTGAAATATTTCAAATCAGAGGTCAAAAGTAGGGGTGCTTGCTTGATAAATCACTTTGACCTTGAAATAACCTTAAAAACCGAAAAAAAAAATATCGTATACCCAAATCGACAATAAATATCTAGCAATCAAAAAAAAGTCATGAAAGTTGGACTAGTAAAAAAAGGAGTAATTCTATTCCACCTTAAATTTATAATCCTATTTTGTCAAAGCTGTTATTATTAACAATTAATGTCAAGGCTGCATTATATAACAGCCATTATTTATTTTACAATTATTGTGACTGTCACTTGTCAAAAGTTTGATACAACCGAAAAACTTCGACCTGACCGCTATTTCTATCTCTCTTATTGATAGCCAGAGTTGATGACGTTTTTTTTTTGGATGTTTTTATTATGTACCTATGTACATATTAACATAATAAGTTAACTATAAATGTCACTCATATTTTAGTTTTCGTAGTTAGAAATATGATTTATAAGTATTTATTAATATTATTCGAATTTTGTTTTAATGAAACTGGAACCAAAATAGACTGAAAAAATTTATGTTTAAAGGTTTTTGGCCGCGCAGAATTTATAAAGAGCTCTTTAAATGTGTCATACGTTCGCATTAAATATACGAGTATTATAAATTTAGTATAATCGATCGTTTTTTTTCTTTCAAACTTCAAAATCAAATAACACCAACGATATTTTTGGTCGGCCATAGACATGCCCACTTTTTAAATAAATATTTATTTTGGAGGTATTTTAACCAAATCCGTTACTGGAAATTTAACAAGCACGATAATTATATTACTCGTAAAATCGTCTGTTAAGTTATCTGCAATACATTTTTTTAGAATTACTTTTCCGTTAATTGGATTAAATGTGCAGTGTGGTCTTGTTTACATCAAACTGTTCCTCTGTAGTGTTCAGGGCGGAGAAATTCAGATGAGCATTTAGTATAAATAAATTCATTAGGCGCAGATAAGAAGCTTTACTCGATACATACATTTAGAAGAAAGTGTATCTTACACCAACAGATTTAGAAGTGGCTAGATACTATGTTTAATATACCTATTGAAAATTAAAAATGTAAATAAAGGCACAACTATTAGCCAAAAATATGACTGAATAATTCTTATGAATATCTCATTCAATGAGATCTTTTGATATATATGTGGTGAAGCTACATTTAGCTTCACTGACAAAGTTCAAGTAATATACTCTAAAAAATAGAGACAATACTTTTTCTCAAAACACTACAGAAGAAAATTGAAGATAAAGTAAATTGAAATTCAATGCATAGGAAAACTTTACAATACAAAAATTAAGCAATACATATGATAACTTAAGCTTAAAAAATTAAGCAACAAATCAACCAACAACCTTTTTTCTTCCAACAAACTAGCTTCTAAATTGTATGGTATCATAATATATTTGTACCGACTTTATATCCAACAGTTTTTGTTTTTGACTGTATTGTTGTATGGCTATAACCATTTATTTTAGCCATAATATGACAATTAATGTTTCTATTTGCTACATTTCTGTTTATTTCGCAGCTTTATAGCTTTAATTAAATGTAAGAAGCTTTAATTAGTAGATTAAATATAAGTAGACATAGAAAACTAGAAATTGCTGTATAACCACATTGTGATTGTTCGTTGTTTCCATACAGATAAGAATAACAATGAGGATCTGTATTTTCTATCAACGTTTTCAATTTTAAAGTCACATGAAGATACTTCTGACATAATGGAAATCTTTCACCGGCTTCGTTTCTTAAAACCGTTGCATTAAAAAAGATGTACATAAATGATAAGGCACTATTAGAGCATTGCATATAATTTTATCCATTGATAAAAATTTTCATTTTATTGTTTTTTTCATTTAAAATTACCATATTATCTTTTAATTCTCGTCGAAAGGACAAGACTGGAGGATTGGAGATATACAAATTACAACAGTAATATATTGTAATAGTAATTATAATTTATATGAAAAACTCAAAAACGAAACAGTAAAAATAAAAAAAAGTTTTTATCGAAAATATAATACCTACAACAGTAAAACATTTAATTAGATAATTAGAATATAAGTTTGTTTTTCCGATTTTGAGGAATTATACAATGTTACAATTATATAAATGTGTTAAATAAAAATGTAACTAATTCTGTGTACAATTCTAGTCAAATAAAGGACTAAGGTACTGTTGGATGTTATAACTCATATCATATTGTGTCATGACGGAAGTATTAAACAATTTTCACTGATTTAAAACATTACACAGGACTACAAAAGTTTTTCCAATGCGCGGAAGTACAGACCCAATCTACTTCATGTTTTGGGGTCGCTGAACACGAATCAGACCTAGTAACCGATAGTTTTTTTTCTAACCTTCAAAAAACGCATTTTACATGGTAGGTCATCCCACTAGTTAACTATAATTATATACAAACAGGTCACTAATCCTACAGTACGCTATATTCTTAGACGCCCGGTATATACTACAGTACAAATGAATAACAAAAAACTTTCAATAACATTAAAATAATATTATTTCATGATGTGCAACGTAGAACCTATAATTTGCAGTTACGTTGTCATATTCTAACCAGAAGGTATCTAATATGTATAATATTAATATGTGTAGTTTGCACCTACTCGTATGTACGTAGTTATTTTTTTCTATAATTCAATGATTTAATGACAAATTAGTTGCAAAAACATATAGAATTGCTTATTTTGTAAATTTCTGTTTCTAAAGAAGATACAGATTTTCATGGAACGACCATCCTTGGCAAGTAGAACTGTAAACGTTGTGTTCCCTGTTTAGAGGTAGAGATTTTTAGGACTGTGGTTGTAAAGTTATTTCTAATTTCCATTCCAGACGTTCCTCCTTAATTTACCTTTTCAGACGTGCATGTGTGAGAAGAGGAGGAAACTGCGATCACAGGCCCAACGATTGCTGCTATAACAGCTCTTGCAGGTGCAATTTGTGGGGTTCGAACTGTAGGTGTCAGCGGATGGGACTCTTCCAGAAGTGGGGATAAGTAAACGTTGACATTTCAAAGGATTCATAAGTGATGTGGTAACTAAAATTAGTGATTCTTAAGTTTTGTAACATGTGTTGTATTCATTTTAACGGTTGGTGAAACGATTACCACTGCAACTATAGGATGAGTTATTGGGTATATTTTTCCACTGACTGTTAAGATGTAGAGTACCTTGAGTAATATTTTTGTTACCATATCACAGCCAGAATTAAAATTTGCATCAAAAGTTTCAAATGCATTACCTAGGATGTATTTATTTTCAACTCAAAAGAACTGATTTTTTTAATAGAGGTCTGGATGGTATATTTGAAACTTTTGATACCGACCATTGCGCGACTTTGGTTAACGATTATTGTCAAACTTTTAATAATAGCTATATATTTGTTAATTTCATTGCGTGAACAACAAAATTAACCTGAAAGTATTATTTGTGGAGTAAAACTGATAGGAACAATAAAATATATACATTTACTTTTGACATTATTTCGTTTGATTGATGTTGTTTTGTGATAATTTTGTGTTAATAGTTGTCATGTAATTCAGACAACGATTTTATGAAGAGGAATCTCCATTGGACACGAAATGGTTTCCCAAAACATGATGTAGTTAATGAAACCATTTTTTTAAATTTTGCTCTAGGAACTGAGGCCTAGCTTACCAAAGTCTAATATCCATATAGCTTAAATTTCTAGAAAGTTACTTATTCAAAATACAAATGCTTCTCGATTATTATGAAGATTCGTTTAGCCTAAAAGCCATACAGAAGGGTATATGGACTTAATAATGTATACTTTCAAAACAGACAACTCAATAGTCTGAAAAATACATGTTACCAGAATATTCTCCACTCCTTACTCTATTAACAGAAAAGCTAAATCTATATCTGTAAATACAAAAAGCTAAACGCATGTGGTGGGTTTCCTAACTATAACTTTCTGTAACTATGTACCTACATAATTAGTAATCTTAAAGCAAAAAGTTCAAAGGCGGGTCTAGTTCTGAAACAAATAGGTTCCTTGGTCATCTTGATAAAGGCTGACAAAACACAACTTAAAATACTATGTAACTTTGTTGTGTAACTTTAAAAATATTAAGTTCTCATACAAGCGAACCCTTAACAGTGCGGTACACTATATTAATATCCTTTGTGAGATTAAAATAATGTAATATTCAATTTTGAATGCAGCTTATGTTGAGGCAATCCATTACGTGTCCGCAGTTAGCTGCTCTCCCACTGTGGGTTTATCCAGCCACATCCTCAGTGGGAATGCATGTCTGACTTAATCATAGGTATCTCCTGATATATATCATATTGTAATTATGTATGTATGTATAGGTGTAATGTCATAACAGGTACTTTTTACGGTAATAGTGATATTTAGCCGTTAAAAAGATGCCCTAATCTAAAAACAGTTGTTAGTATTTAATATATCTATTGAAAATGTTTCTATATGTGAAGAGGGTACAACATTCACAATTCTGTCAATACTAAATATATCAATTGGCCTAAAAATGTTTTTTATTTGCTCCCAATATATACCTCATAATGATTGCATTTTTCAGCAATAAGAGCATCGCATAGGTACATTGGATGTGTTCAAAAAATCAGAAAATAATAAGTAACTGAAAAATTACAGCTCCTGAATTAATTAAATTAAGGGGTAAACCACTCTAGGATTTTAAAAAAATCGATTTTTTTTTGGCTTAAATTGTATTTTAGGGTCATAAAAATGATATACAATTGGTCCCACAGTGAAAAAAAATTAACAGGTTTTATTTTCAATTTTGCCACACTCAGTCTGAGCGCGTCATTTTCGAAATTTCGCGCTCTCCGATTTTTTTCTGAGCGCTCTCTTACTGATGCAGCAAAAAAGGTCCGATTGTCTTTAAAATCATCCAGAAAGGAAGAGGAGGAGGCGAACATCAATATAGATGGTCAAATGTATGGAGCAGGCATCGCAGATTAAAGGTAAAAAGAGATTTTTGAGAATTTAAGTGCTCATAAAACTTTAAACGCGTTTTTCTCGAAACCACTTTTTTCGAACTGGCCGGAAAGATTATTCGGAGACCGTTCAATGGATCGATCTGAAATTCGATCGATCTGAAAAATCGCGCTTCCCAATTACATTTTCCGTAGAAGTACGTGGCCGTTTTTTGATTCAACGAAAATTTTCTTTTTTTATAAACAATTTACTGACGATTTTTTGGCCGAAAATCGAGTTTTTTTTCATAAGTGCGCCATTTGCACAAAAATCGATTTAAAAACAAACCCCTACGTACTTCTCTAGCCAATAGTACGTAGATTAAGAACATTTTTTCGTTTTTTGTTCTAGGTCTTCAGTTTTCTGAGAAATTTGTCCTGCCGTGAAGGACCTTAAAAAAAAAAGGCGCGGTCGAAGATTGGCTGTATCTCCGCCATTTTGTATTAAAAGAACAATAATTTCTTTTTTTAAACTTCAATACATGTTTAATAAGCCCTCTAAAAAGAAATACTCTTCCTTTTACCATTATCCCAAAATAAATTCTTAAAGTTAGGCCTTTTTTTGGTCGCTAGAGTGGTGTTACCCCTTAAAATATGTCTGATTGATGATTAGAGGTGGCCGAAATGTGCCGCGGAACATCAGCATGTTCTTATCCATAGTCTTAGAAAAAATATGTTCTTATCCCTAGTCAAAAAAAAATATTTTTTTGTGGGCCTGTGTTATAATGACTTTCAATTGCGTTTCTTGACAAGTTCTAATTTTCGAGATGTGTCATTATTCTTCCGGACAAGCGATATGTATCTCTTGTAATAAGGCCTACTTTCACTAATATAGCAATTATAATAATTAGGGTCCGTAAAGTGTGCCACAACGCAGGGTCGGACTTGTAATCCGTCATGTCATTGACGGAAGGTCATATGAGAGACCAAAAAGACCGGAGTAAGAATTGTGTTAATAATGTATACCTATTCCATTTTAAATTGAAAATAGGTACTTATACGAGGTAGGATAAGGACTTATTCCACGGTGCTCGACCCAGTCGACCGAGTTCAGTAAGTTGGCGGTAAAACACGGGTTATAAGCACGCTATCTTTGACCGACTGTATACAAAAAAACGTTGGTTTTGTGAGTGTTTTGATGTCTTAAATTCTGTGGGCTACATTAACGGCGGATTGGGTTTTTAAAAGGTTTAAATTATATAAAAGGGGGCCACTATATGTTGAATTATATATTAGAAAAAAAAAAAAGTTATTTTAAAAGAAAAAAAGTAGGTATTAGTAAAAAAAAAAAATGGCTTAGTCTGCCTAAATCCTATTTTAAGGAAAAATAATAACAAATTGAAAAAAGGGATATTTTAAAAAATCTTTTATTTTATTTGCATCATAAATAATATTTTTAATCAATACCTCTTTCATAAGCATGGCTTTCTGGAGGCCTTTCGAAACGGATGAAAATAACGTAGCTTTAGATATAACCAGCGAAAATGTCGAAACGGTCGAGTACGATGAATTAAAAAATAAAGACTTACATTCTCAAAGTCAGCGTATTATGTTAAACATATATGAATGCCTAAAACGTGAAAATGAAAAAATGACTGATACTGAAATTATTAATCGAATTAATAAATTGACTAAAATTTCAATATCCACAATTTATCGCGTTGTTAAAGCTGGGATTGTTATAGATCACTTTATGTTTATGTTTATTTACATACATATACATATGTATGTATGTAACTAAAAAAAAGTCATGATATAAAAGCGACGTTAATTACTTATTATTACCTATCCCTAAAAGTTATTATTCGAGCACGCCCAAGGAATCATAAAGTTCCACCGTTTTTTTTTTGTTCCCCAGGCGTATTTATCATTTTCAATTAAAAATAGAAGGACTATACATACCTTGCTTACATCACTTGTGTAATTCAGAAACACCGACTATCTTCAGTGCTTGAGCGTACGTTGCAACAACCAATAGTCTTTCTGCATTTATTTTCGTTAAATGTGAGAGATTTGGCCTGTACGTTTGATTATAGAAGGAAAATGATCGTTCTACATCTACTGTAGTTAAATATGCATATTCAAAAGGGTTCACACGGACAGAAGAGGACACACCACGCATATTATTATCACGAATTTCTCACAGTTGTTTGTATCAGTAACAGTTGTTTGTTGTCACTAACATTAGTACATTATTATTTTTTGCATCTACAAAGGACATTGCACGTGTTACTAATATTTCAATAATTTTAGTAGTTGTTTGCGAAACCCATCTACTAGCATCATTATTGGGGGTGAAATATCAGAAACATCTAAAATTTTTATGAGAACAGTAACGACCTTATCACCTCAAAAATCTGTTGTTTCGTTCACTGTCAGCCACAGAAATTTATTACATATGTCTTCTTTGATATTTCCCATGACACGTTGATATGTCTTTTGTAAATATGTTTTATGCAAGTAAGGCTACTAGGCAATGGAAAATCGGATACATATTTGTGGAAACAATGTCTAAAGTGAATATTGTTGACAACGTTCCACAAAAGGCTACATGCGCAAAACATGCACAAATCAAACCAAAATGTAACAAATCTTATCGTAACAAAAAATCTTTTGTAACAGTACCAGTAATATTTCGTTGACGGATATTCGATTATAAATGTCTTTCACAGTCTCAGTGTCTAATCAAAATACATATATATGACTGCAAGGAATACATAAAATATGTGATTCATCTATCATAAAATCCATTATTGCAAAAATCCACACAAAGCAGGTAATATGTAGATGCATTAACGAACTCACGAGTTAGTCAATCATGTCACATAAAATTATTTTAAACACGGCGTTCTACCGTCCATCCGCTCTCATCGAGTTAACGTAAACACTACGGAATCGGAGCACAGGCCGTGGCTAAACTCAATTCAAGTATGCGTACCACCCGCACGAGACTGGGTTACTAGAGTTCCAGTGCGCGTTACTAGCCACGACCTTGTTACTAGCGTACTTATGCACGGGCAAGAAATACACGCGTGTATAATTTACAAGGCGCTTAAAAAATACGGTTTATACTTTAATTGTGCATTGTGGCACACTTTCCGGACCCTAATAATAATTATCTTAGAAATTTGTTCATTATAGTCTACTGTATACCACAGATATTCGAAGAACTTGCGGTTACTAATTACGACATTTCTCTTCATCCAGCATAGCTCTGTTGGAATTCCTCTGCTTTGTGTCCGGAGAAGTAGAAAACACTGCTTCGCAAATATTAAATATTAGCAGTGATGTGACCGCGGCGATAGCTCAGTGGGTAAAGCGCCAGGTGAGAAGATGGCGATTACTCTGAGAGCTATTATCTGCGCGGGTTCGAATCCCGCCTGTGACAATTGGCACCTGTCACAGGGTTTGGTTGTGTATCCTTCGTCTTTTCCATGTGTATTCTCCCTCTGCACAGTCGTAATGACTATTAGAGGAAGAATGTCAATTTCTGTAGTGTGATTTATTATTATTATTATTATTATGTACATGTAAGATAGGTAAACATATTATCCATACATACATATTTATTTAACAGCTGTTGAATGAAAAGAAAATGTTTTTCTAATACCAATAAGTACGTTACTTATCAATTTAAAATTTGAGAGTTGATAAGGCCCGATACAGACATGCGGTTTTTAACCATGAGGTGTCACAAGACGCTGCAGAGGTAAATTAAGGCTAAACGTCGCACAGTGGGACTAATCACCAATTTAGGTGGACAAAATTCATATATTTTCACAAGTCAGATAGCAAAGAACCAAAATACGTACTCAGGTTTTTTTTTTGAGTTGAATAAATTTTTGGGGAATATTTTAAACCAGGGGTGACAAGGGTGGAAATATTAGGAATGGGGTTTTTTGTAAACTCTTTAAACTTTAGAAACTTGTCGAGTGTTTTAAACAACAGTGATTACAATGTTATACGTGGGGCTTAATATATTGTTGATGTCAGTTTTTATTTAGGGGTTGAAAGTGTAAAAATATAAGAGATGGATTTTTAAAAAGATCCCTTAACAAATGTACAGCACTCCGATTATTACGTTCCTATGAGGTAAGGTTCAATATTTTCTTAGCCAAAATAGTTTCTATGGGATATATTATACAGTGCGTCCATAAAGTGACGCATAAATTCATTATTAGCTAAATGAACAATATTATTGAAAATTCCCGAGACAGGTCAATTTTTGATTGCGATTTACTATTTTGTCACATACTAATTTAATATACAGGGTGTCCCACCTTCGAGTAATGACGCCACCACCGATTTTTTTAAATGGAACACTACATTTTTTTTTCAATTTTCGGATGACCCTGGCCGAGCTGAGTCCAAAAAATGTATCACAAGTTGCTTCTATCTATTACAGGGTGGACAACAGTACAAAAATTACAAATTATGTATTGCTGATTAAACGCACTAAAAAAAATTAAATTAACGTTATTGTGATACAAAAATACAACTACTTTAATAAACACCAGTTTGGACAAGACGCGCGAATGACGCGAGGCGCGATACGTGGTTCGTTATTTTTTTTGTCATTTGTTTTTTGATTGTCATTGTCATTTTTTGCCATATTAAAAACGGCTATTTAGAGTTCACTTTTGTATTGTTAACGCTTCAAAGTAGGTACTTTAAGTGAAACCTAAATCTAATTTATTTAAAACGTTTTGTTGAAAATGCCTTTAAATGAAAGGGATAGGATTGAAATTCTAATGATGATTGGTGTTGGCGACAGAATGCGGACTCAACAAGAGGTGTGTAGATTATTCCATGAAATGCACCCAGATCGTGAACCTGTTTCACAATCTACAGTAAGCAGAATAGAGCGAAAATACAGAGAATTAGGACACGTGAGGGATGCACCAAGGCAAGGTAGACCTAAAATTAATGAAAATGTTCAACAAGACGTAATTTTGTCGGCACTAGAAAATCCACATTGTACAGTACGGCAAGTATCTAGGGATTTGAATATTGGAAAGTCTTCAGTATCGAATATTTTTAAAAAAGGTAAAATACCATCCCTATAGAGTACGCCTCATCCATGAATTGGCTGAAGACGACTTTGACCGAAGAACTGAATTCTGCGAGTACATGATGGACCACAATAATCAAAATAACGGTTTCATTGCTAATATTTTATTTTCTGACGAGGCAACGTTTTTTTTGAACGGGCATGTTAATCGGCAAAACACCCGCTACTGGTCTCAGGAAAATCCACACTGGATGCAAGAATACCATACGCAACATCCACAAAAGGTCAATGTGTGGGCTGGTATTGTGAGAAATAGAATTGTTGGTCCATACTTTTTTGATGAAAATTTGACAGGAGCATTGTATCTGAATTTTTTACAATATACATTAATTCCTGACTTGACCCGGCTATTTCCTGATATTGAAATAGCCAATACTTTAGACGGCAGAATTTGGTTTCAACAGGATGGTGCACCACCACATTTTGCTATAGCTGTGCGCGAGTTTTTACACAGAACCTTTCCAGATCGGTGGATAGGAAGAAGAGGATCAGTGGAATGGCCCCCTAGATCACCTGATCTTACTCCACTAGATTTCTTTTTATGGGGTTATTTGAAATCTAAAGTTTATACTAATAGACCCGAGAACATCCGTGAGCTCAAAGATCGAATCAGGCAAGAAACGTTAAACATAACACCTGCTATGTTACAAAATGTCAGAAGCGAATGTATTGCCCGATTCGGTCATTGTTTAGCAGTCAACGGAGAACAATTTGAGCATTTATTGTGACTTTTCTAAAAATACAGAAACGTATAACTTTCTAATGAAATTTTTCATAAACACTTTATGTATTGTTGTCCACCCTGTAATAGATAGAAGCAACTTGTGATACATTTTTGGACTCAGCTCGGCCAGGGTCATCCGAAACTTGAAAAAAAAAATGTAGTATTCCATTTAAAAAAATCGGTGGTGGCGTCATTACTCGAAGGTGGGACACCCTGTATATTAAATTATTATGTGACAAAATAGTAAATCGCAATCAAAAATTGACCTGTCTCGGGAATTTTCAATAATATTGTTCATTTAGCTAATAATGAATTTATGCGTCACTTTATGGACGCACTGTATATCTGTGGGATACCATATAAACCCCTAAATGTTAAAATATTTTGAAATATATAAGTTTTTGAGTATAAATAATGAAAATATTTGACACCAAGACAAGTTTTGACTAAGTATTTAAAAAAAAATTAAATTAAAATTGAGCAAAAAAGGGTAACTTATGGAGCTAAATATGCATGGTCAGAAGCGTACCATATAGTCACATTCTGGTCTTGGATACAAGATCATCAGATAGTATATGAAAGTTTCATTTAAATAAACGTTGACTAGTAAGTGGGCAAATTAAAAATGGTAAAAAATCACAATTCCTTCTTTTTTATATGTACCTTTCAGTAATATTTCCACGCACATTAATCTTTGAATACTCATCACCCCGTCTATATTATAATTAGGGTCCGGAAATGTGTGCTGCAACGCAGGGCTCGGCACTATAAAACTCTACGATAATAAAAATATAGACCGTATTTTTAAGCGTCTTGTAAATTATATATGGATGTATTTCAGCCTGTGCTACTTACGGCATTGTCCCTTCCAGATAACGTTCCAGAACCCGCGTATGCGCAGTAGTACGCAATCCCGGCGAGGGAGAGCAGGATATTCTAAGACAGTTTAACACCCGAGACGGCAAACATTACGAATTCGAGTTATAACTAAACGCACCACCGACTATCTGTACGTATGCGAACAGTGATTCTAGACTTCCGATTTCATCTACTATCGGTCGATGTGTGGTGTGTTCCTACAAAATAGTAGGCAACTGTAAAAAAAGCAGCGAAAGAGAAAGAAAGAAAGCAGAACAACGACGTTAGGTTCTCGTTAGGAAAATAAAATCCCGGGATCGTAATAAACTCGTGTATTTACAAAATGAATTCAGGCATAAAATATATAACACTATATCGATAACAATAAAATTAACGAAGTCCTTAATGCACGTTAAGTTTAGGCGTTATTGCATGTGGACAAAATGTTCGGAACTACCCCCGCGTCGCGCGTCTTCAGCTTAGCTTGCGTAACACCCTTATCGTCACGCTTGCGCATCTTGCAGCTTTCGACCCTTTGCGTAAACGGTAGACAGGGGCGTCTTTACATCTTCTCCCGTTATCTTCTAATTTTCCACAGCAACCAACTGTATGTTGTGTGCGGTAGACCTAATACTGAACTTCATAGGTAATTATTGGGGTGGAGCTCAGCACAAAGCAGACGAGTTTATGTACATTTTTTAAAAATGTCGAAGATTTGACGTTTAATTGACGTCTTTTTCAAGGCTATTTCAATCACAAACTTGCATAATGTGCCTTTTGATAACAATTATATAGGTTGATATTTTCTAAGGTACATACATACATAAACAATTATTGAAGTCAACCCTTTAATCGATAGCTACATTATATTGTAATATTTTTCCTGAAAAGGTTTTTGAAGGTCCTACATCTTGCAATGAAACCCTGGGGTTTGTATTGGCAACTACCCCTAGAGCTTACAGAACGTAGCTCCAGCTAGCTCAGGGGAGTCGTGAGTAAGTGATTTACTTGTGTTTTTATAACAACCGTAACCTGAAAACAGTTTATTGGGCGCCAGCTAATGAAAAAACTATACTACTATTAGGTTAAGATAAAATTGATTTATTTAAAAATTCTGTTACAATTATACAAGTTGCAAAAATTGTGTACAAACTCAGAACTTCTGAGACAATTATACCTGGCTCTGATTAACAATATTTCTGTAAAGTAAGTGGAGCACTTCTTCTGGCCAGAACGTAATTATGGAAGAAATGTACCCTTATTATCCTGGGGAGATGAGATATAACGAGTCTGGTGGTCCGTAGAGGATTTAAGCTCGTGCACGGCTTTGTGACTACACGAGTCAGCTGGTCACCAATACCTTCGTCAAACGAGGGGATCCACAGACTCAATCTCTTAGACCGCTTCCACGGGTACTACTTCCTTCTAATGTCAATGGTTCAGCAAAGGTGCATGAAAAGTTCAAAGAAGAATATAGTAACAGAGCTAGACTTGAGGTTTAGTTACAACAATATAGTAGGAAAACTTAAAAATTTTGCAAATACAAGTATTAAAATATTAATTTAAAAATAATCAGTGGACACCTATATATCTAACATACTAATTACATTAAAATTCAAGTAATATCGTGATAGCAAAAATTACAGAGGACACCCGGTATATGAAACCAGAGTACAAAGGTTAAAAATGAAGCCAAATGCTTTAACAAGAGAAAATTTTGTTATGATCAGATACAAAAGAAAAAATTGAGTCAGAAACGAACTTTCAGGGTAAAACTACACCCCTGTCCAGGATAGCAGTAAAGTTCTCGGTCAGCGGCTGATTAAACGATAAATTAAACCAAAAACCAACAAATTGTGAATATCTGTGGAGAAAATCTGCCACCGTAGTCTAAACTCAAGCTGTGTAAAAACAAGAAGAAAATGCAAAAAAAATTCAATCAAGATATTCACGGCACAGATTCCAAGCTGGAACGAGAAACATTAAGCTATAGCTACCAAAAATAATTCTTAGATAAATTCAGGTAAGGTTTTGAATTGTTTTACAAATTTTGACCAAATCAAAGGTATATAAACCATACAAAAAACAATGAACCTTACCTGAACTTGGAGTTCGGTGACCTCGTGGCTGCCTGCAAAGTTTTCCTATTCCTGGAAAACCAAAATGGTTCTTCACAGCGGCGAGTCCGTTATTGAAGTCTATAGCCTCAATCACTCGTTCAACAGGTGGATATATTAGGGCCCGGACGATACGTTCCTACAAAAATTCCGCACCCAAAATATCCGTTCTATATAGTAACAAACATGAAAATTATGCCCACGAACGTCCTTTGAATAAATTCAAAAGGCACCTCGTGTCCACCGTGTAATTCCTAAATTAATCAAATGAAGATACAAAAAAAATATTATCACACACAGCTAGAATTCGTTATTCTACAAAAGATTTCTCAACAGAAATATCCAAATATCCAAGGATTACCAAAAATAAATCCAGATTATTTAAACATCCATCAAACAAAAATATCGTTAAATCACCCACTTACCTCTAGAACGTTCGTCTCTAAACTGAAATGTCTGCTGTTCTACAATGCTGACTAAAAATCTCACGAACGACTGCGCAAAGCATAGAAGCCAAAAGTATGTGTAGAAGGTACATCATGGAGTATATTAAAAGCATAATACATACCGGATAAAGGCGAGTGTAACGAAATTAACTAAAATTTCGTTACAATCTTGAGTGAGGAAGAAATACATAAGATCCCGACGAAGAAGAAACTACAGAAAGTTATTGTTGATCCCTACAATTAAACGAATATACGATGCAGTTGCAACGAGTTGCAACTGCATTCATTGCAACTGCAACGAGTTGCAACTGCAAAAAGAACTGCAAGAAAGTAAAGCAGAAATATCTTGCACTCTATTGGCTTAAGAACAATTTGTATCGGAGTATTTCAGAGACAAATGTTTTTCCACAGCAGCCCACTAATATCTCGTTAAACGCCTCTACATCAACAAGTGATATGAGCAACACGATGAGTTAGCGACCCTTCCTGCAGGTTGCCTGCGCGTTGCTCAGGTCGCACACATCCAGTGTATCGCCTATATATTGCTTTAGGATTTACATTGATTGGTGAGGCCCCACTCCTTTACATATGAAGTGACATGGAAGCGATATCGTGTCACTGTTGATTTGTTTTCTTGTTGCCTCCTGTACAGATGGGTTTAATGAAAAATATAAAGATAGTAGTTGGTTACAATAACTTACCAGTACTATCTCAAAGGACAGTTCCAAACGTGTATACTATATAGCTCTAGGAACTAGGTCACTAGATCGTTACTTCCTACTAATTTTGTATGCTTTTCCATATATACGGCATGTGTTCCTTCAAATGCATTACTTAGACTGTGTGTAAGGACTAAAGTGCTTCTAAAGAGACCAATATACTTTAATTGTCAATATGCTAAAGCCGTTGGGCCAGGGCATAAATGTGCCCACGTCTTAAAATATTGAGGTAAATTTAACCTGTTTTCATTAAAAATCACGTTTTCGGTGTTCTTATTAATCCTTAGGGTATAAATATGTGCAAGGCCCTGGATATAGACGAATTTAAATGCCCTGAACATTCCGAATTCGAAATATAATATCGATATTGCCATTTAAAAACTTTTTTTTGAGTTTTGGCCAAGAAAACTAGAGCTCCCGTGCGCCAAGTCACTTTGCAATACTCGTATTTAAATGAAACTTTTTCCCAGGCTTCGATTAGACGAAGTGGTTTTAATTGAGTGGCCTGTTAAGTTGTTAGACTTGGCCGCTCTTGATCATTTTCTCGTACCTTCGTATATAAATAAATATATTTCCATAAAGAACTTTAATATTTCCATAAAAATACGTATATGTTCGTAAAATTATACGTACACACATTTTTAGATATTTTCTAGTAACGAAAATACAAGTATACTCGCGTTTAATTTGTTTCCAAATTAATGATTGACGACATATTTACGTTGACTATTATTACTGCTGACTGCTGAACATTATAATCTTTATAGTCTTTATTAACTGTGCAAAAAGAATGTATATAGAGTTATTTAAAGAAATAACATATTTTTTCAGAGCTATATTTTATTACAACCAAATTTAGCCCTGATTGTAATACAGTATTCCTTGCAGAGAATATATATTTCTGAAGAGAATCTTGCGAAGTTTTAAAAGCTTTTTCGTGATTTTCAATTGTTTTTATGAACACGAGGAGTCGACATTGCTTGTATTATTTATTAGATGGAAATTCAGACGACAATGCCTTTTTGGTGGTTTCTCCCACAAAGCGACCTACAAAAAAAATCGGTTAGTATACAAAATATAAATTCATCCTTTACAATTTTAATAAAAGCTTCGTCGATAACTTTTTCTGAAATAAACTCTTGCGAATGGAAATTTTATTTCTTTGCAATAAAAGAGAATGTATATGTATATATAGAAATAGAGTTTGCGAGAATATACGAGTAACGTAGGCAGATTGTTTTCAATCACGTAGTGAAGCATATTTTTACAGACAATAGAAAAAATAACTCTCGAATTAAAAATAAAAAATTGTGACACACTTTAGGGGATAGGTAATACGATTAATATACATATTTGAAATCAAGGTTTAAGATGACGGATAATCTATTTCAACTTCTACACCTTTATTACTTGTTTTCGAAATGTATAGGGAATTAAAAATGTGAGTTCATAATGGGAAATTAGAATTTTGTACCTTAAAAACTAATAAAGTGGTACGTTAGTTAGTTTATATTAAAATACAATAACTACCGCCTCCCCCATACGTATTTTACAATAAATACACCAGCAAGCAAGTGAAATACGCGTTTTGTATGGTGCCACACTTCGGATGCGTATACCAAATTGTTTAATATATTCCTAATATTTTATTTTAGCTAGGAACTCCCGCCACGAGCCTCACGGGGTGGGGGGAGAGGTTGGCTAGGTTTGAGGGCGAAGGAAAGTAGAAGATTTTTATAGAGCTCTATCTACTATGCAAATATTGAAAATATTGATATTATTAAAATTTATGAAACATTTTATTTGATTACTTGACCGATGCTAAATAAACTTACCCATTCCACCCCTCAATCCCTCTATAAAATTAATATAAAACTCCTTACATTCATTGTACTTTATGACCATGACACCATATTATACTTTAGAATCTGTTATGTTGTATAGCCTGTTAAAAATTCGAGGGGGACCATTGGGATTTCGGAAACTATATGAGGCGAAAAAAAATTAGTCGCAAAGTAGTGAAACTTGATGCTTAATCAAATACTTACCGTTAAAAATTTGAAAAAAATCCGAATATATCCGAAGATATTCGGAAGAATTTTTTTTTCATTGTGCCCAACATTTCACAACTACTTATCACCTAACCTTCACCCATCGAATTCACACCTATATTTTGGTGTGGACCAGTGCATTTCGATATCTTCCAACTCCACAGGACGCTACATGCATTGTCGTTGGCGTTGGTTTAGAACGTTACGTTACATACGTTGGTCTGTACGAGGCTTAACAAATAACTCAAGTATAATGGTTTAACGTCTATGTTTTGTTTCATAGCCGCCTTTAAATGTTTATATAAATTTTACCTGATTTGTGATTTACATTGCAACGTTCAGTGACGTACCAAGTGTCATACATATCCGTTTTTAAAATGAGCTCTTTCTAAGTCTGAAATAGATCATCCAGGTTCGTATTTAAATGAATCGCTTATTTGAGAAACCCAATACATATGTCCAAATCATGTGATTTTGACATTTTGTTAAAAATCGTGCTTTGAGACCATTTCCTGTCGTTTGCTTTAGAAACCCAACAATAGTCAGCCCTCATCTCTGCACAGTGAACTTGCACTTGTCTCATTTATTTGAGAAAGCCAACCTGTGTGACGCATATTGGGTTTCTCAAATAAACCATCAGCCAGCAGTTACATATATAGAGATAAATATGTCCAAGGACGTCCAGCATTTGCATATTTTCTCTGATGGATGCGGTGGACAAAACAAGAATCATTGCCTTTTGAGAATGTGCGCTGGACTGGTTGAAACTGGGCGATTTACCGGTGTAAATCAATATTATCCTATTCGTGGACATTCCTATATGGCATGCGATCGCGACTTTGGTGTAATAAAGCGCAATATTATGAGACATGACAGGATTTATATCATGAAAGAGTATATCGAACTTATCGTAATATCAAGAAGTTTCGACCATATCTTGACATGGAATCAGAAGAAATAAAACATTTCTATGAGGAAATTTTTTCCTGGCCTGTTATTGATGCTACTGAATAAGAAGATGATGGTTTTGATTTATTTTTCTGAAGTTTCTGAAGATTTATACCTCGTTTTATGTTTTAGTTCATTTTATATTATCCAATATTTTTAAAATGTGTAATAAAGATGCAAAATAATGGAGTATTTCATTTTTTTTTTTGAGAAACCCAACATGTCCAAATATTTTTTCTGCCAAAAATGAAAAAAATGTTGTTGGCATGCATTTAATTTGTATTAAAAATAACGTAATCATTTATGTTTAAAACAAATGTAATAACGCAGAATTCATGTTTTCAGTAACAAGTCAAAAAAACTGTTTTCTTTGTTTTTCTCAAAACGTGCTTTTTGGACATAAAGGGTTTCTCAAAAAACGATTCAAATAAAGTTGATGTTCTCAAGACTCGGACTCAAGAACATAATTTTGTAGAAAAGAAAAAGTGGCAATAAGGAGGTTCAATTCGTTTAAAAAAATCTCTTCAAATAAAGTCAGGAACAAATAAAAATTAATTTTCAAAATTTCGTTTTTTTTTGGGATATCTCCGAAAGTATTCGGAATTTCATAAATTTTTAACCGACGTTTGATTGGGTCTCAAATTATTCAACGTTGCTACAATTTAAACTTTTTCATATATCTTATGGTTTCCAAGAGCCCAATGGTCACGCTCGAATTTGGGACACGCTGTACATGCATTTCAAATATGAAGTACACATCTTACATCCTTTGCAAATTACCTAGAAACAAGAAACAAGAGATCACCCACGTATCTTACTTCAACCATTATTTCCTGATTAATCCTTTAACTGATTACGATTACACAGCCCCACAAAAAAATATTGGTGAAACTCAGAAGGTAGACCGCTCTACCCTCACGTATTTTTATGCGCTGAAACCGATTATGACATTAAAAATTGATTTTAACTATTGAAATTTCCGCTAGCCCCCTAGAAATTTCCCCCTTACGGGTTAAAATTGAAGTTTTTATA